>DWPV01006367.1:0-11591 GCA_018251915.1 Urbanus proteus proteus
TCTTTTTTTCCTCCCTTATACATCTAGGAGCGGTTAAAAATTTTCCTTGGGGGGAAAGGCTTCTTTTTGGAATCTTTTTAAAAAAAAAAAAAAAAAAAAAAAAAAAAAAAAAACAAAAACAAAAACAAAACAAAACAACAAAAACATCCGCTTTCCCGCGAAGGTGCGAGGAGCGAACGCTAATGGATTTTTTAAAAATTAAAGTAGCCTATGTTATGCCTTAGACCTTCAGCTGTCTTTCAGTGAAAGTCCCGTCAAAATTGGTCTAGAGGTTTAGAAGGTTAACTCAGCCAAACAGACAGACAGGCAGACAAAAAAAAATTAATTGCATTTTTGTTATAGGTATCGTGTATGTTTTCATATGCATTGAGTAAAAAAAAAAGACACTTCAATTTAATTTATTTGTATAGATAATTAAGCCAGCATTTATATACATTTTTGCACTGGAATCCAAGAACTGGTGCACTGAAATCTGTATATGACCATAGGATTATTTGTAGACCTCTGTTTACAAATAATCTTAATAAACCCTCAATACACAGACCACATCAAATAGTAGAGCCTTTTGCGGTTCGACTCCGGCGGCACCACCGCCACACCTATTTCTGCCTAATACCAGTAATATTCAGGTTAACCAACCCAAGGTTGGTCAAGTTGGTCAACCTTGGGTTGGTTGACCTAACCTAAGACTGCTTTTAGTTGGGATTGATTACAAATGTCCATGGGCGGCAGTGGCTAGGTAGTCCACCTGGCATGCTCGTTTGTTACTCCGATATTATAAAAAAATAAGGAAAAATAAATTTATGATAAGCAAATAAAATCTAGTGTATCCAAACTTTAAACTTGTTTGTATTAACTGCAACAAACAAAACTCTCTATAGATATGTTATCGTATCAGTGATATCTGAAATACTATGCTAGGATTAGCTGCTTGTATGTAAGAGATTATACTCTCAAGACTGTTATAGTATAAACAGCATCGATATGGAAATCGCCTGAGATAATAAGGGCTCGTTCCCACTATGTCGTAACGATTAATATACCGTTGGACGACTGTCGTCTCTAGCTGTTCCCATTATAATGATTTTTTGTCGTCAATTATTTTTATCGTTTAACGACTATCGTATCTACTTGTTCCCATTTAATCATGACAACATTTTATCCTTTCACGGCAGTCGCTTTGTCAATATATCGTCGCTGCAAAAAATGTCGTAGACGACAGAGAATCATGTCGTTCAAACTACACGATTATCTGTCCTCAGGTAGGAAAGTGATTTTATCTGGGGTTGATTACAGCAGGGCGGCAATGGCCACTTACCATGAGGTTCGCAGTTTAAATGTAGTAAATTTGTCAGTAATGTTTCATTTTATTTCATTAAAATATGTATATAATTACCATAATACCCCCTTGTCTTACCAATCAGTCCATAATTCTCAACAATGTTTTGATGAACATAATATCTACTTAAACAAGATTAGGAACCTACTTATAAGCTATTGAAAAGACTTAATAATATCCTTATAATAATCCATTAATACAACATTATAATACCTATAAGAAGTATTGATAAATAATGAATAACAATCAAATTAGTTAGACAATATTTCTTATGTCAGTACCATTCATAATTCAGTTCTTATGGAATTTTTAATACAATTATTGCACACAAATACTTTATTATAAGATATTAGATCATAATCTTCAAAGATACTTCTTGTCTTGAAGACATATACCTAATCTAAGTATGGTTATTTTTATTGGGCCATATTTACGGAGATTTTTATGATATATGTTTAAACCTTGTTATAAATTATATGTTTAATATTAATTTGCGAAATATCCACAACTTCATAAATAAATCCATAAACAACAATAAATATAACGAAATGTTAAATTTATTTACAAATTATCTACGCGTATTATTTAGATACATTTTCTAAACATTTTAAATCGTTTTATTCATTCTCATATTTGTGAAGTAAGTAAATAAAAGATGATAGACGAAGAAAAACTTTTTATTCTTAATAATTAAATCAAATTAATTAACTTTGAGTACCATACTCTCGTATCCGAGTACAGGCAGAGAAGCCGCGTCGAAGATGTCTCTGAAATAAGAAAAATAGAATTAATGCAAAACAATTACGGTAATGATCAGATTAGTGTTACATAGTGTATTAAGGAGATTTTGATTTTGAAGCTCGTATAGCCGATCTACAAAGTTAAGCTACGTCAAACGCGGTTGGTAGATAGATGGGTGAGCCTGTAGCAAAAAATCCATGCTTCAGTGGGCAGGTTAATTTGTCCCAGTTGTTTTTATTTATACGTTTAACGACTAAGTTAAACGTCGTCAGATGTTTTTAGACCTTACAGGTGCTTATAGGTCCTTATAGGTAGACGGCAAATTCTTGCCCTTTTTTCTAGTTTTATTTAGTCTGTCAGAGTACTAATGCACATGGATCACAGGTAAGCCGTCGGTATGTAATGTTCTTTTTTTTAAATTAATAGTCTATCGTAGTTTTAACTTGTAAAAATTATTTAAATTAGTGAAAAAATCTAGACAGGATTCTAAGCATACCTATTAAAGACCTCAAACTTATTTAATTTTGCAACAAATATCAAAAATCGAAAAAACAGCGCATGGTGGAGAAGCTTGTATTACACTCAAATAAATTTCAGTTTCAAACAATAATTGTTTTGAAAGGAGAACTTTTAATTGGAAATTATGTTCCAACTTAAAACTTGGATGATATGAATGATGTCATTAAAACTTTTACCTAAATTGACGCTAATTATAAAATTGTAGTAAACTTGTTGTGCTTATTGAAGTAGTGAAAATATAATATGTTACATGGTAACAATCGTGTAGATATTATTAAAATATATACAAATAAATTGAAGTGTCTGTTTGTGTTTTCAAAATATTTTTTTTACACAATGTATATGAAAGTATACACGATACCTATAACAAAAATGCAGTTTAAAAATAAAATTCTTTCTATCTGTCTGTTTGGCTGAGGTAATCTTCTAAACTGCTGGAATGATTTTGACGGGATTTTCACTGGAAGACAGCTGAAGGTTTAGGGCTTAACATAGGTTTTTTTTTTAAATTTGGGACAAAAGCATCAGCGTTACCTGCTTAGATATGTATTCCTTTTAACTCTTTTTAACGCGGTGAAACCGCGGGAATCAGCTTGTTACATATGAGTGAAAAAAGTAGCGATTAAATAATGATATTAGTTTCCGCACTATTTTTGTATTTTATATTTTTATTAATAAATTCTTAAAATCAATTGCATACTGTAATGAGTATGGTTAAAAATAGAAATATTAGAATAAAATTGTAAACATATATTTTTAATATAGAATATGTATGTAGATTCATTGTGGTGGTATTGGGCACCAGATAGAACATTTAATATAAGGAAGTTGTTGCGACTTTCTAACGTCCTTTTAAGTACACCTACAGAAATATCAAAATTACCTGAAGAAACTGTATTTATAAAGTAAATAAAAAATTAAGCGCTGTTCCATGAACCGAGGCAACCTCATTACAGCCGAAATTTCTTCGAGCGTATAATTAGACGTAATTAACCCTGTGTTGTTACTACGATTGCTTAGCAAAACAACGGTTTCCAATGCTCCATTATCTACACAATGGTGTATAAGCTCCAAAATAACGCTTACAACATCTCAGGGACACGTTACGTTACAAGACTTTGAACCTAATGTAGCACATATTTGGTACAAATTAACTAAGGCGCATCATTTTAATAACTGATTTTATTATACTTAGACGGGCTTAAGAGCGGAGTTGGTAAATATAATACTTTTGATAATATTTAAGTAGGCATCATTACATACTTTAAGTGTCTTACAAATACTGAATAAGACGATTTTTATTACCACGTCAAAGAGAGCGTTTAATTACCAGATCGTACTTATTTATTTTTGTGTAAAAAATGTTTGGTAAGATGAGACTCAAGGCTAACAATTATTATCAGCCAATTTCTATCCACCAATAGGCGAATGTCTAAAATAGAGAAGAATTTTAGGACCCAGTCTACTACGATAACTTAGCGCGGGCTGATAATTTACGGTCTTGAAAACATGAGAAAATCTTTTGAAATTGACTACAGATGCGTTGCTACTCCTGAGGACTAAGTTGAAATGACTCGAATATCTCTCTTACCAACTTATAAATTAACAATAAACATAATAATCTATTCAACGCACCCTTCATCCTTTGGAGACTGGATGCTTCTCATCACCACGCTCACTTGACCGCTGACGTTCTCGAAGTAAGTGAGGTCAACCACATAATCTGCATCTCTCATGTTTACCACTACTAGGAAGATCTCGTCGTTGTACCACCTGGAAAATTTGTAGACTGTATTAATATAATTAGAAGACTATTGATTTTTTATAACATTAATAATATACGCCGTAAATTCCTCTAACAAAAATATTCCTTAGAAATATCATAGTCATAAAAGATCTGTTCTGCTTACGTGTAAATATTCGATAATAATTATTATTGTAGGTACTTGTTAATTAAAAGTGTATAATTTACATTTAAAGGTGGTTTTTCTCCTTTTACGACTTGACGGTTTTTTTGTCTTCCCATACTTCGGTTTATGCATCCGTGGGATTCTAACCCTATTCTCAATATTACAAAAAACTAAAGCGTCAACATTATCCAAAATTTTAAGCGATGTGGAATACCAGGCAACCGACTTCAGCTCAAGAGAATCAATAATAATATAATCAGTTGCCATTCTGACTTTAGCAGGACTTTATCTCATTCAGATTTTTATGATGACATTATTCCTATGAGAACTTAAATACGTAATGAAATGGAAACAGAAAAGAACCGCGCTCATCATGCGACTATCGTTTCCGAGATATTTTCTGTTAAAATCTACTGTGAGCTAATGATCTGTTTTTATAGAGCTGACCTTAATATCCTGTGTATTTTTCTCGACATTATGGCTTAAGTAGTTTGTATATGTCCTTTGTAGATTTTCTCAGTGAATAATGCAATCTGATGTTATTATTATCATTTGAGAGTAGATAGATTAATTTTTCTTCCGTACCTTATACTTTTATCTAAACTATATTACATTCTGGTTTCTTATCACTTTACTTTTCAATATAGACCTTGTATTGATCATTGTATTCAGTAGTTCTTTATTATTTATTTATAAACACTTAAACACTTAAAAATAATGGTACAAAAGGCAGACTCATTGCTAAATTGCATGCTTTATCTTATTCTGTATTCTAAAGCATTTGACATAATGACTGTATTTTCGGTATTTTTCAAACAATTTAAATTATTAATTCTCACTCACAAAAACTTTTGACTAATACTTACCGTCTGAAAACAAAGATATCGTCGTTCAGTGCTAGGGAGTCGTATCGGCCGTATCTGAAAACGTTTTCCTGTCGAAGATGAGCCAAGGCCTGGTACACCTTCATGTGAGACCTGTCTGCAGCTCTTTGAGCTTCTACGTTCAGTGTCTCGTAGCCTTCGGCAACTGGTAGCCACGTCTTGTCGGCAGTAGAGAAACCTGGTGAAGTAACTATTTTAAAGATCTGTTTTATGAAATGATCACCTTACTGTTCGAACATGTGATATTCTGGATTCGATTCCTGGTCAAACAGAAAACTCATTCGTTTTAAAAGTAATTTCTACGTCTATTTTGGAAGATATCTGAATAATCAATTTAGAATGAATGTCTGAACAATAAATTTTTGCATCTGTTTTTGTCGTCCTTGCGAGTATATCTTAATTATGATACAGACTTGATTTGGGAATGCTATAATATTGTAAAAAGAATCCTTTATGAGCTAAGTTACGTAACTTATGTACTTACATCGTTCTTTCTACAATACTACGAATATAATACCCCTAAAGAATGAAGTAACAAAGTGGAGATCATGACGATACCTATCTTCACAGGTGTCGACCTTTTGTTGTCACGTACCTTGAATGTTTAACATGGGTACGCATAGATTACTTTTTACATATTCACCACCTTTTCCCCGTGTCCACTTTAGCAGCAAGAAATGAATTTTATTACTAAGCCTATGTTTGTTCGTCTGTCTACCTTAAATGGCTAAATTTAAAGATTTAACAAATACTTATGAAAAAATTAAAAATACATACAAATTTTGGTATTTATCTTTATAGTATAAACCTTATTTTAGACCACATCAGACTTGGAAAAATAATGACACAAACTCCAAAGTATCTTCAATAAATTCAGTAAAAGGTTTTAGTGTATATCAGTTGCACTCAACATCTAGTAACAAATGATATCAGGACGTACCAGCATTTTTCTCAGCGTTCCATTGGAACGGCGTTCGGTTCGGGTCTCTGGAAAACTTGATGTAATTAATCGGGTCGTTTGTATTGCATCCAGATGGATCGACCGAATCCTCCCAGCTTACGTAGCCGTCTACCATACCTAACTCTTCACCCTTGAAATTAAATTTTAACGTGAATTTTAAAGGACTTTTAAAAATAAGTGAAAAATTAAGTACGTGAAAACTTTAAACGAAATAAGTGTGATAACAATTATTTCATAATCAATTTACCTAATAATAATATTTATTATTTGAGGTGGAATTGAAAATGGTCTTATATTGCGTAGAATAAGCAATACATTAATTTACATCATTATAGATATCTTAGAAATTTTGCATAAAATTATTCAATTCCTCCATATTTATTCAAGTTTCTTTTATAGTAATAATAAACACATGTAATAAGTTATTTACCATATAAGTAACGCCAACACCCGGCAGCAGCAGTACAATCATATTAATACCATCAACTAGAGAAGGTCCGTATCGTGTCGCCATTCTGCTTTGATCGTGATTACCAACCTAAAATATTATGTTTATTTATTATCAGCTTTAAAATTATATTTATTTGACCCATTATTAGCATGCAGTAAAGTTAATTTTATATTCTGTTGTTTTAGGTATGCTTTTGAAATCAACTTACCACCCAGTTTGCGCCCTTATCCACCGGCTTGTAAGTTAGGAACTTATCGACTGCGCGCTTGATATCCGCAGCGGAAGACGACGCATCCACATCAGTGATCAGATCGAAATTAAAGGGCATTTGCGCTCCAATTCTTTCCCCATCTCCGTAATATTTCACAACGTTTTGAATTGTCGCATAAACTTCAGTCATCATTACTCGCTCTAATCCATCTTTCTGTAGGAATTCATCGAACACTTCCCTCCATTCGTATACCATGTACACACTCTCGATTAGATCTTTTGTATGAATGTGATCTAAAGTATCGTGCGAGCCTGGATCAACGTCCGTCCTTCCTGACGGCGGTTCATCCGGGTATCTTCCGCCAAACAACTCTTTATCAGCTTCAAACAAACAGTTTACCGCGTCAACTCTGAATCCAGCGACGCCTTTGTCCAACCAAAAGCGGATTATGTTCTAAAATATACCTTTTCGTGTTAGTTTGCCCATATTAACATTTTGGACTCAAATAATGACATAAGAGGACATGAACATCATTTACTTATTTTAAATATAATGTTAGCCTTAAATATTTTAAAACTGAGCTTTACCTTCATTTCTTCAATAACATCAGGATTGCGGTAGTTAAAATCAGGCTGTCCAACAGCAAATTGATGTAAATAATATTTTCCCACTTCTTCTTTATATTCCCACGCACTGCCACGGAAATGGCTCATCTAAAAATAGGTAACAAAGGGTAACAAATAGAAGTATGTACCGTATAGAGGTCAGAGCTCTGAACCGTTTTAGAAAGAATAACAGGCAGTCCTGTTATAAAATAATTTTCTGGCCTCAACAAGAGCTCCAACCATCGGATTTAAAAAAATTCATCTTTCTTATACACACAAGACATTGTAATTGGCTTAGATAAGATATGTAGTTTTTTAATTATTTTAATTACCCAGTTATTGGGTGGTTGCATATTTCCATCCTCGTCGATGACACCGTCTTCCCATACAAAGTAGTCCAAGTACTTTTCATTGCCTTTAAGTGCTTCTTGAAACCACATACTTTCATTTGATGTATGATTTGGTACTAAGTCTAATACCACTTTGATTCCTGTGAAAAAGTAAGATGTTATATTCTGGTATAATAATACATTTTTTTTGTATTTTACGTTTTTCTCGTGAATTGCTATATTGCTATATTCTGACTCCGCTGTTGGCTCCTCAGATACTGAGGAGCCAACAGCGGAGTCAGAATAAAAACGCTCAATGAGTTCTCACTCTGACAAGACAGTAGTTGCCGCGTTTGCTGTCCGGGAGATATACCTAAAATATGAATTTAGATTTCTGGTCTAGTAGTATTTGTGTGTCTAAATATGATTCTAGTATGAGGCTTTGCTGAGAGCTTTCAAAATTAGACTTCAAGCTATTTCCAATTAAAACAAGTCTAACTCGGATTAGTACCAGCAAAATTTGTGGAAGTCCATAGGGGCTGTATTAATTATAAACTACTAGATTTTCCTCGCAGCTTACCATGCGTTAAATTACCTATAAACCTTTCTCTTGAATCACTCTATCGATTAAGAGAAAACGTATCAAAATCCGTTGCGTAGTTTTAAAGATCTAAGTATACATAGGGACAGACGGCGGAAAGCAACTGTGTTTTATACTATGTAGTGATAAAGAGTATACATATACCATTACTCGCACCACAACTCACCGAGATCACTAGCTGTATCAAGCAGTTCCTGGAAGTCTTCCATAGTGCCGTACTCATCTTGGATAGCATAGAAGTCAGAGATATCATAGCCGAAATCATACATTGGAGACTGGAATATGGGAGACAGCCATATTGCTCCAACTCCGATCTCTTTTATATATTCGAGCTTAGATGTTACACCTGAAAAACGCATAAAGTAAATTGGATATTTGTTTCAAAACAAATTAAAATAAGTATTTTATTTTTGCAATCAAAATTTTGTAAAAATGCAAAACCTGGAGAAGAAATAAATAGTGCTACCTGATTAAGAACAGAAGTTACAAGGTACAATTCCACAAAATGTAACTTTTCCTCTGAATCAAATGTTATAAAAATGATTATAATGAAGACAACATTATCTTCTTTAGAATTCATTTTTATCAAAAGAAACCCTTTGTGTAGCAAAGCAAAGGGTTATACAATAAACCTTATCTTGTTATAATTTATGAGATTGTTAAGTCGGAAACATAATAAGGGAATCTAAGCGCATTACTTCTAGGCACAAAAGGTTATTATAAAATTGTTTCTTACATAATCAACTGTATTAGGTATATTCTTACCTTTGATATCTCCAATACCGTCACCATCACTATCAACGAAAGACCGTGGATAGATCTGGTAGAAGATGGTGGTCTCCCACCATTGTAACTCCTTCTCATCTTGCCGTATCGCCGTCCCGGCACATAGAACTACCAACACCGACAAAAACGCCACCACCCTCATGGTGAAGAACTATAGTTTCGTTATGAGAGGTGTTTATGGTTTTATACTGAATGATAAATAAATCTGGATCCATTTCTATCTTCATTCGATCTCGTTGTAACAGCGGTAAGCGATAAGCGATGCTATTTATTAAAGTGCTCTAATTTAATTTAGGGATAAAGAATTTTGCATGCATAACATTGGACGCATTCATGAGATTTTCCAATATTGCCAACTAATATCAAGACTTGTTTCTGTCTGATTTGGTTTTAAAAATATTATCTTCAAAGAAAGTCCGTTTCACTATATTCATCACAAATTGATTCCATTATTAAGTACAATCGAATCATTATTGTGACTTGATTTATTATGAAGAATTAGCCTCACATGTTACACGGGTTTCACCAATTAAACATTGACTTATTTTTAAGTTTACGTGCTAAAATTTAAGTAAAAATGAACAAATATTACACACAAAAAAACGATTCTTGACTTAATTTGACTTTTGACTAAACATTTTTTCGTAGATTGGGAAATATTCTTTTATCTTCTCTCTCTTGTAGTAGGTACTAATAAAATGTAATCCGATTCCGATTTGGTTGAAGTATTTTATCAAAAAGATAAACCTTTCTTAGTGGTCTGATAAAACTTGCCTAAGTAACACGCGTTCCATCTTCTTATTTAAAGGCAGAGACAAATTTTGTGAAAAATATATTCAAACAAATCATATGTATTCATCAAATACGTTTCAAGATAAAATTCTCGAATCTCATGCAAAATTGAGAAATTGAAGATAATCAAATAGTAAATTTGATAATAGCAAAGAAAAAATAATGAGAAATACTTATACGAGTATACAAATAAAGTTATACAGCACATTGCTAGACCTAAATAATATTATACCTAGAAGTATAATTCTTAAATCCGCGAACTTAGTGTCTTTAAAAATATAAACAAATATATTGTTCTAATAAGGGTTCCTAATTTATCTAAAAACTAATTATTTTACTTTCCTGAAGTGGCTTAATATTTGTAAGATTTCTCTTTACAAATGTCTATTTATATTAGAAAAGTTTCTTATCAACCAGCGCTCTAGAAATAAACAACTGAAATACAAAGTTTTTTCATTTCTACAAATGAATAAGTAAAAGTACCTATATCCTTATTAGAAGTTAAAGTACTTTTCCCAAAATATACATAATTAGGTCTTCGTAAACATCCAAAAACTTCAAATATAATATTGATTGTAAACATTATAAGATTGTTAGTAATTAATACAACTCTCATTAGATCGATAATAAAAGTAACAAAGTTATAAATATTTGAATGAAAGAATCATATATGCCCTAATGTTTAATTAGATCGAAACTTTTAACTTGTTTACAAATGAACTTGTCAAAAAAAACCCTCTTTAGATACGTTATCGTATCACTGATACCTAAAATGTATGAGATGACAGTTTCAAGATTGTTTGATAAAAGTTCAAGTAGCATCAAGCATGGAAATTGCTCGATGTATGTAGGTATTATAGATGAAGGTTGCGTAATAGTGGATAACAAAGTGGGTCCTAAGTATGGCAATACAGTAGTAACAGTAATATAAGGAATATCGATGATCGTCGCCGATGGTCGACTGCTGTTGACTGACACCGTCCGTCGTGAACAATAGATATGAATTGTCACTCGGGTATGAGTTTCTTTAATGAAAAAATATTGTTGTTTTTCCATAGAATATAACTGTAACCACCGCACTTTCCTGCTGATGGTTTTATCCGTGATAGCAATATTGTATAAGTAGGATAGAAAATGAAAGATGAACGACTAAATGTTGTTGGTTGCCTAGAGTAAATTCTGCAATTACCTCTAAAATACTAATTATTAGGCACAAAAGTACGCTGTTTAAATGATTGAATATAAAAAAATAAAATTTATTTATGTAAATATTTCCTTTATTTCCTTTATTTATTTATTAGATTACACTTGCATTCTCAGTACTAATGCTTCATCGGGAGTCAAGTCTATATAATTCGCTTGAACGTTGTCACTGTAAAAGAAAATCCATTTTTAACCGACTTCCCAACGGAAGAGAGGTTATCTATTCGTCGTGTATATTTTTTTTTTTTTTTTTTTTTTT
>DWPV01006368.1:0-11591 GCA_018251915.1 Urbanus proteus proteus
GCCCTGAAATTCCCTGTGCTGTTGTAACTCACACATACATAAAGTGCACAAAAGCCCAGTCGGATTTAGACGTAACAGTAATTTGATTATGAATAAAATACAAATGAAAAGATCACATAGCCCGTCTACCTTATTCGAGACCCAAAAAACATTATACATATTGTATAACCCGAAAAAAAAACTCTAATGTACACAAAAGTGAAGGTATAAAAAAGTAGAGAATAGCACCCTTAAATGAGGAACATGTGTGGTATGGTCACATGTATTTAGTATTAACTTAGTAATTTGTTAGAATTTTTTTTATTGATTACGCTTTTCCATAAGAACAAAACATGATAGTCAAGACCAAATATAAATAGAAAAAAACATAAGCATTATTTGATTTTGATTTACCACTTACTACACATAAGGTCCTGAGACGACAACAAATAAAGCTTTATATTCCTTATTTGAAAAAATAATGTAACATTTAAGATGGCGAAATTAGCAAGATTTTAAAGATGCGTTATATCAAAGCTGTTATCTAGAAATACTCCTCTTATGGTAGAGAAAGATTCTTAGACACATTCATAACGATTTATAAATGCGATGTTCCTATTAAATTTATAAACAGCGAAGGATTTATATGCATATGCGATGTTTGTATGAAATTTAAAAAGGTAACGGCTTTCTAGAAGAAAATTATGTGTACCTGTACATATAATTAATTCAATATTTTCATATTCAGTTTCTTTTAGCAGTTGTTTTTATAACAACTGAGTCATACAACTAAGGAGTTTATACATTTGCCTTAGTAACATGGACACTTAATACTTTATATTTATACAGGCTATAAAGGCTTGTTCGAAAAATAAGCGTGAATCAAGTCGTTCAGCTAAACGTGAAGTCTCAAAAATGCAAAAATGTCAACATCCCATTGCATAAAAGCACAAGATTCCGATTTACAAGAAAGTAGGACGTCTTTGTTCAAGAAGGGACATCAATGCGACAGTTCTATAGAGTCTATAGACCAACGAATCATATAGAGCGAACAGTTTGAGAAACTTGGTTAAAGCGTGCAGAACACAGTTTTGTTTTCAAGACGCTTCTCAGAAATAAGCGTGGTCTGAATGCATTTCAGAGGCTTAACAAGGGGCTTTTGAATAGGCTTACTTCCATCACTTTGTTGTCCACGTCTGTATAGGGTTGCATTGGAAAGGACGAAGCGTTTGTTCGCTCAAATATACGAGCGAATGCCTCACTTGTTTCGAAATTCAATCCCTTCTGTAATATCAGATTAAGATTAAGCATTTTTGTATGATTTTGAAAAGAAAAATACATCTTTATTTTCTTGCTCACAGTAAGATTGTTTATAAGTGATGTAATTACTAACTTTTTAATAATATAAAACCAAAACACGCTCCGGATGTAAACAATAAAAAACCACACAATTAGAGATTATTGTAATTAATAATAAGTCTTACAAGTAATTCTCAACCAATTATCTTCTATTTATATCATAGTAACCTTTAACATCCTTTAATTAAACTTCCATGTGTATGAGATGCTTTATGACTCGCGGCAGATTGCGTACTATAACATAATCTGATAGGTTAATTTAATGTATAATGAGGTATAATTTGTGATAAGTGCATGCGAAATCGTGACGCGTGCTTCACTGACACACTATATGTACTGATAACGTAACGTATATGCATAATGCATGAAGTAAAACATGCTTTGTCTAGTAATTAACACAATTATATTCGTATTTATTACTGACGATGCAATGTGGATCTGATATTTCTGTGTGTGTTGCAAAATTGTGGATATCAGCGTTTAAGTACACTATAATTATATTCAATCCTGTATTATCAATGTTTTCATTTAACTTCTATATTTTTATGAAAGGTTTACAACATGTAAAGGTTTGTACGCTTCATACACTCACACATAAAAATACACTCATTCACGCAACTAAAAGTAAGTATTGCTTTATCATAAAAATTATGAAATTCGGAACAAAAACATCATACGTTATACAATCTGTTAATTCATTTTTTGTTGCTTTATAACTAGTGTCTAACCGAAACTAAAAAAAAATGTGTACTATAAAAATACACCTATTGCTATACAAATATTTGTAGAAAAAAACGAACGATAAATTTTATATGACAATGTGTTACATGCTATAATTGGCAAATGCAACTTTACAAATGGCCGATCATGAAGAAAATAGCATAATGGATACATTATTCCACATCATTAATAACGGAAGATTAAAGTAACTGTAAAGAATTACCGACGGTATAATGCAAGTGGAAATAATGATCGTTAATTTGAGCAATTGAAAAAGTTTGCTTTATCCACAATTTCGTTTTATACTCGATTATAAGAGTACATAATCGTATGTACTTTTTTTTGTACTATTAATGCCTAGCACTCATTAATAAAAGTTTAAAAAAACTATGTTCACTTTAACAGTATAGTTAAAAGAACTTCTTATTATTTAAAAAAAATATATGTTTGTTCCACAAAGTTTTTTGAAGAGAAAGTCTTTCCTTCCCTAATATCTTGTTTCTAATTTTTTTATCGCATTTTTATTTATTTTAGAAAAAAAATATAGGCAATACCTAAGAGTTTATATAGAAAAGTTTACGATTCATTATTATCTGGTTAACAAAAATTAAATGCTTCATCCTATCTATGTTAGATCAATGGACAATTAATGTTAAGGGACCAAATAGTTGACCCCTATTGATAAATGTACAGTCATTGACCTTAATTGGCTTCTAAAAAGGATGATAAAATTGGGTGGGAATTTATGTTCATACAAATTAGTTCTAGAATAATTTATAACAGTAATTCTAAATTGTTTAAAATGTTTATACTAGTACTCCAAATGTTGAATAACGTACAGTCAAGTGCATTGAAATGTATAAATTTTGCAAAAATAAAAATAAGGAGACACTTACCTCCCATGGCTTAAACGTAAGTAGTAACATGGCACTTTGACGCTGAAAGAGATAGCTTCTGAAGTCTAACAACGATGCTTTCTTCTTAATAATCAACTCTCTTAATTGCTGTGGTACAAGTGCAGTCAGTCTCACCGCCTGCCAGGAAGTTATCGGTTGTTTGAACGTCTCCAGCCATTTTGGACTCTCCGTCACGTTGGAATTGAGCACAAATTGCGAAAACAACGCATCTAATTCATCATATTGGACTAGAGCTTCCTCATACAAACCGAGCATTTCCAGTACAAATGCTAATTGTTCCTGAAATTAATTTGAACGTTTATTTATAAAAAGAGGTCATTATAGATCAGTACTTTTCTCTTTTTCATTGTCAATTAAACAGACACAAAACAGTTTAGTAACTATTCTTTTATGTGGTAAACTACTGTTTTTTTGTTTTTGTTATTGACAAACGTTACCAATTAAAAGAACCTCAAATTTTCGATAATTTGGCAATTTGCCAGTTATGTTAAAGATTTAGAATACAGAGTTCAGCTAATATTTATTAATTCTAATTACATTACCTGTAAAATAAAATATGTACAAAAATCCCATTCCGGATCATTACGTTTCTCCCGCTGCTCTCTCATATGTTCCTCAAACTTAATCAATGCTTTGTTGTATGCAACTAAAATGAAGTGTCTTATTTTAGCGACAAGAGACCTCCAGGACTCCGCACTCCTTGCTTCCGACTTGATTGGATTTATCACAGAGATAAACCTGTCTTCTGTTTGCTTCGCTGAAAAGTCCCCTTTGATCTTATCGAGGACAGTCGTCCTGGGTAATAGCTTATTGGTCTTCCTGATGTCATAAGTCTCTACTAAAACAATCATCCAATCTGTGATCCCATTTTTCTCTAGTTGTTTCAGCCATGCTTCAATATCTTCTCTTAATGTTGTTTTATAGTATTCTATATCCTGTAAGTAACATACAGGGAAGTAGGAAAGAGTTATAATAAATTTGAACAATATATATATTGAAAAGGAAATAAAACATGATAATTATTTGAAGTAACATTATTTATGTTACCATAAAAAGCTTAAGCAACTTCCTGGTGTATGAACAAATAGCAAAGAAAAGTAATAGTCATTCAATAACACTATATAAGTTGATTTCATGAATAATACAAAGAATAAAGCAAGTGAACTTGGTATCACATTCCGATATACAATGTAGTTTTAATTTATGCAATAAAAGCAGTATTTATGCTTACAATTGATATTTATGAATAAGACAGTAATCTAAAAAGAAGCCAAATTGGGATGTATTGCCATTCTATATTATCAAGAAAATTTAGGGGCGGCTTAACTGGTACAAGCTATTAAAAAATTCTTAGCAATAACTATAGCAGAAACAACTATCTATTTTATACCATAGATAAGATTTTGCTAAAACATGGATGTTGAACACCTTGACCGTGAACACCAATCTGATTACATAGATTATTGTGAACCTAGGAATTAAACTAAGAACTCTTTGTTCATTGATCCAGGATACTGTTGTACCATTTGGGTTATTGAAAAATCCAGTATAACAAAAAAGAAAACATAAAATACGAATCTTACCACACAATCAGTCCAATACACATGAAATATGGGTCGCTTCAACAAGTTCAACTCAGACTGCACCTTATCTTGATTGTACTTTATAAAGGACGCCTCCAAGTACACAAACTTCGTGATCCGCCCATACGACCGTCTCCACTCACACGAATCCTGAGGTATCGCAGCCACCAGAGGCGCCTCCAGCGTACAAAACAAATTCCAATCTCCGGCGCCTTAAAACAAATTTACAGTTACACAAACCAAAAATGGTCATCATTAACACACATATTAACAAACCTACATGTCACTATCGGTTTATGTGTCATCCCTTCACGATCAGCTGGAGAGCTATCGACCCCCTTCATTTTTCATCATCAGCAAAATTCCTCACTTTTGAGTTCATGACACTACCGTATAATTACTGAAATCCACCCACTTATTATCAATTAACTGTACATCACACGAAACCCACAAATACCTCACGTCGGTATCAAACAACGCAAAAACAAGTAAATATAATTATTTTAGATCCGTTTTGACTTAGAAAAAAACTGAAAACGAAATTTTGACAAAATATACTGCTGTCAATGTCAGCCACACGAAATAAAAATTAGTTTGCATACGTTTCGTTGTACGCTCAGTAAGGAGAATGTGACAGATAACATAATTCAGAATTATTCTAATATTGAAATAATTATAGACTATTTATCGTAAAGAATAATTAACTGCATAGTAAAATAAATAATTTGCTACAATTAAAATACTATTTGTCGATTTAATTAAATTTTAGACCGTGGAATGAAACGGAGTCATAATGTTGCCACATTGCTTCTCTAAATAATACATTTTTATTGTCTATTTCTTCAATGTCAAATATGCACGAGTTGAATTTAAAATATTTTACATTTAAATATTTACAAAAGATTAACTGAGTGAGGTATCCTGTTTAACAACATGGTAACCATATTATTTAAGAATACCTCACCGTATCGGAATACTGAATTACACTTTAATAAATATAATTCAAATAATTTAAGCTTTTGACTTATTATTTAAAGAAATGGTCGCAATCGCAAGTCAGTTGAACATGAGATGAAATAGATGCCACAGTGTACCCCATCACCATTACCTGAGAGGACTCTTAAAACCATAATGTTATTTTTAATTTTCTATGTAAACTTTAGAACTGTCTATTAAAATTAGTATTACTAAAATTCTAATCAGGCAACCCTTATTAATTATTCAATTCTAGATTGCCTATGGTTTGCTAAAATGTCGTATTCTGTTTTGGTATCATCTCGCAATAAAGGAAATCAATTTTCATAATTTATACATATATTTATTGTAAAAAGTACAATACATTACATATGAAAATCGGGAGTAATATAGTTACAATCAGCAGGTAAATATACAAACCAGTTCCTATGGCGTTTTCAGGGTCCTTTATAGATGACTATTTTATTTTATTTTCTAATGTTCTATGATTTCTATGAAATAAAATAATTTACTTTATAATATATCCGGAAACATAATTATATGAACAATTTGTTTCATTTATGACGTTGTTTATGTGATTACAAGATTCGGGTGTATCATTAAATGCTAAGTACATAGTAATTATTCAATTGATATAAATAGACTTTAGTTATAGAAGAAAGTGAAACATTCGGAAATGATTTTGTTAATATATTGTCACTTTAATTTCGTTGATAAACCGCATGGTATACTAGTTTGATATTATAAGGTTCCAGGTTCAATCTTTGCTTAAGCAGTCTCTAAGATGAATTTAGATTTTGTTTAGGATCTAGATCTTGTTGTAGCTTTATTGTCATAGACCACATGTCATAGCATAGTTGTTTTTTTTATATCCACTTTGAGGGATTGAAAGAAAATGAAAATTAAAACTTGTTAAATTAAATTTTTTAGTCATGAACACCACAGCTCCGACATCGGCGGATGCCTGCCTGAGCATCGTGCATTCGCTGATGTGCCACCGGCAAGGCGGCGAGAGCGAGGGCTTCTCAAAGAGAGCCATTGAATCCCTCGTAAAGAAACTGAAGGAGAAGCGGGATGAACTTGACTCTCTTATCACTGCTATAACCACAAACGGCGCCCATCCCAGCAAATGTGTCACTATACAGAGGACTCTTGATGGACGATTGCAGGTTTTTATTCAAATTAAATATCTTTATAGCTCAATTGATGGGATCACAAAAAATTATCAATTTTAGCAATAAGACAATAACCAATAAGACAATTAGTCCCAAGTGTAATCTGATTAGCACATTATGATCAAGTGAAGATAGCAATACATTATAATTTGTACTAACATGATATTACTAAAGTTTTTTAGTAGTTAGTTAAGTTAATTATTATTATTTATTAATGAAACAAAGGAAAAAAAAACATGTAAATTTTTTTTAGGTTGCAGGCAGAAAAGGTTTTCCGCACGTAATCTACGCTCGCATATGGCGTTGGCCTGACCTTCACAAGAATGAGTTGAAGCATGTTAAATTCTGCCAGTTTGCTTTTGACCTTAAATGTGACTCAGTGTGTGTTAATCCTTACCATTATGAGAGAGTCGTATCACCCGGCATTGGTGAGTATTATTACCAGTCGACTATTAAGCATATTTTGATTCTTTTGTAAAACTAGTTTAACAACTGTCTAGCCATGTCATTGTTCACTTAAAATTGTATAGGCTGTTACCCTAAGACCAAATCTAGGGTAGTATTTCCGTTACTTTTTGTCACAATGTGTTTTTTTTTATGTTATCTCTGTTGCATCTATATTTCAGACCTCTCTGGACTTACGCTTCAGTCGGGGCCAAGTAGGTTAGTGAAAGATGAGTACACGGCCGGTCTAAGTGGAAATGGGATGGACATGGATACCGGAGAACTTTCAACCATACAGCATCACGCCACGAGTCCGAGGCACCACCACTCAACCATACCTCACCATCATCAACAATTCCAAACGACAAATATTATTCTTAATCAAGGACAAAGTAAGATTGTTATAAAATGTGCCGATTATTTTTTTGTTTTTATTTTTCAATGTGTTTCTGTTTATTTTGCGCAGCATGTTAATTTTATTTTGCATTTTCCGTGTCAATAGCGCCAGAGAGCGTTGCGAACATGTTTTCTCCTCATGGGCCGCGGCTACCTATACGTCCCCCCGGAGCGCCCCCGCAGCTAGCACCACCTCAAATGGGACACTCGCCGGGTGCTCAAATGATGCCAAGCCATCCAAACAGCCAGATGTCAAACCCACAGATGGGCCCAGGAACCCCTCAGATGGGCCCGGGGACGCCCCAGATGGGACCGGGCACGCCACAAATGGGACAAGGAACGCCTCAAATGGGGCCGGGTACGCCGCAAATGGGAACGAACGTGCCGCAAATGGCATCGCCGAGAATGGCGTCAGCACCCACTCAAATGTCTCCCGGAACGCCACAAATGCCGAACATAAGTCAGGGGATGTCAATACCGAGTCCGCAACAGCACATGGTAATGGCTCAGCAAAGGGCCATAGCTCCTAAACTGGAACCGCCCGATACGATGGACGCGAGAGCGATGTGGCTGCCTAAAAGAATGAATCATTGTAAGCTTTGATATTTATTTTGCACTTTAGTTCTTTTACAGTGTTCACTTATTTTTTTGCATGTTTGCTGTTTTCTTTTCTATATAGTGATGTAAATAGTTTTATTGATATTGATAATATTCCAGCTGCATTGCCAGTGAGCATGTCCCCCGGAGGCACTACCCCACTTATTGATGGCACCAATACAACTTTCTTTACGACGGAGCAGACTACTACTGATACACAGCTGACACAAACATTACCAGGTAAATCTACTTTGTTGCAACTCATTAATGTCCAACTACTGGTCTTGTTGTAAAGTAAGAGGGATTTAGGTATTTAGTTCTAGTTTAGTTGCCCAAGTGCGAATTGGTAAACAGCACAATCTTTTCAGACCTATTTAAAAAAGAAACTCGGGGACTTTACAGTTGTAGCATAAAATAATTTTTAATTTGAAAATTCCAAACAATATAATTATGTAAAGTGTGTTGCGAATACAACTTAATTTTTTTTTAAACACCCCCTTTGACTCTTTTATTGCTCATGTTCAACAGAATTCCTAATTAATACCAATTTTTTTCATTGATGACCTTGTCTCTATGAAAAGTTATATAGTTATTTGCCAAAACTTAAATGACTTTCTTTGACTGACGTTGAAATCTAATACTAAACTTGTATTCAAGATAAGATATGATATAATACGTGAGGTATTGGTTGAAAATTTATTTGAGGATCAATTGATTATTACACAAGTGGTATAAGATATGGATAATCTTTATAATACTGTTTTAATTTATGTTGTAAATGAAAGTAACATTGTTATGATCCAATCAATTAATAAAATATAGTTCATATTTGAGTTTGTTGTTGAATGACTTATTTTTCTGAATAAAATAGGAAAGATATACCTATTAGAAAAAAAAACTAATTTGAAAGTATACTTGTATATATTACAATTTTATTGTCTGTTTGCACAATATAAATGACTATTAAATTTATGCTGTAATTTAAATATTTATTTAGAAATAATGTATTGGTTGTTCGTTTTCAAAATAAGCTGTTAGAAATCAAACCATTTTTTTAAATACCAGATACAGTGTATTGTTTTAGCCATGACGGCCCATCAGGGCATTTGCCAATCACACATAAAATTTAGTCTCGGGTTGGGTACTCTAGCCCTGGGGGACTGAATTGTAGTACTTTGGATAAGTACATATATTCATTAATACATTCATTCCGGACATTTGTTACTCATTGTTTAATTATATGGAAAAAATACAATGACTGAGTGACGAAATATGGGTGTAGAAACTGTGGTGTGGAAAAAAATACTACATTTTTAATAATCTACTAATTGTAAGCACAACAGACACTGTGTAAAAGTGTAGTGTAGAAAAAAAATACTACATTTTCAGTAATCTACTAATTATAAGCACAACAGACACTATATATCGAAAGATTACTAAAGTGATATGTCGCACTCCAGTGGGAACAGCAGCGGTGGCGGCGGTGTCCGCGGTGCCGACGGCGACGTCGGTGGCGGCGGTGACGGAGGTGCAGCAGAACGGGTTCGCCACCAGCGGCAGCCCCGCGCCGCAGCAGAGCCCCTTGCCGCATCGCACTCAACATCAGCAAGGTGAGACAATCAATCAATGAGCAAAATATCGAAGAGAAGGAATAATTATCAATCAATCAATCGGTAGAGTATTGAAGAGAAAAAATAATTATTATTTAGGGTAATTACCAATCAATTAATCGGTAGAATATTGAAGAGAAAAAATAATTATTATTTAGGAATATACTATATGGGAAAAATGAGTCCTTTAGTTTCTAGAATTTGATCCTAGTAATTTACACTATGGCTGGAATCTCAAACTCAGCATACAGCGTAGTGTCAGACACCCGTTCTCGAACACAGCGTGTGGACGGAACATATTAGTGTTGTACCGTCAGTGCAATTTGTTGCCAAAATGAAACAATATGGTCAGGTTGGGTAACTTTGAACGACTCTAGTTTCGTAGTTCTATTTATTTTTTACAATACCCAATATACAACTGATAACTGAGGGAAACCAAAATACCAAATATATTAATGATTACTTTAATCACTATGACAAATTTATTTGATAGATAAATTATTCCTTCATTTAGAATAACAGTTTAATTTTTACTTATTTCTATATAAATAATTTATGAATTTAAATAATTTGGATTAAAGCTATCCAAAAGTTCAGATTGCTTAAAATGCTCATTAAATCTCAATTTTCTCGATTTTTTATTTTGAAAACTTAGTAATGCTGTTAATAATACAACACTGCGTCATTCTATTCAGCAAAACATATAATACATGCGCCTAATTTTGTAATATTTCGAATATTGTGAAAATATCATTCAAAGTTACCCGACTTTACTGTAACATGCTCCATTAATACCGACGTGCAGACACCTCCCTAATGGAGCGCACGGCTTGTTCGTACATTTCGCTGTACGCTGCCCTCGAGAACATCTGTACGCTCGATTTTACGCTCTTTGCACGTTGTACCCTGACTTCAAGAATGGGGCCATAACAATTTCATACATCTATTTAGATATATCAATTTCATAAATGACTGCAGGTTTCTTAAATTTGTTCAAAGCTGTCCGTCGCTAAGCAGATTATAGGTAGCTGTATCTGCTGGGACAGCATGAAATAAGGTGGATTTTACATTTGTTTTTTTCCTGTCCCCAGGTACATGGACAGGCAACAACACGCTGACGTACACGCAGAGCTTGGCGCCGCCGCCCGCAGCGCCGCCTGTCGATGCGCCGGCGCATCATCATCATTACTGTAAGATTTCATATTTTGTGATTGATTTTGTTCTGTACCTTACCAGGTGTAGGTTTGTGAAATCTAAATCTATCTGCCTAATTTGTCAGGTTTGATATGACACATTTGAAAAAGAAATGAAAGTTAAATTCAAATTTAAAAATGAGCGTCAAAGATTCTTTCAATTATTATTTTCATACTTTTAAATTATTATTTTGTAGATTTTCTAAGCTTTAAGCTTAATATATTCTGTACTTGCCCACACATAAGTCTTATTCCCTCTTTGTTAAATTGTTAAGCGCTGTTGTGTTCTGGTTTGATGGGTTTAGTACGGGATACATATTTATCCGAGGTAGTTCAACTTAGTCCTCAGGACTATTAATGACTATTAAGCCATGTAAGGCCAATATCACGTAGGATTCTTATGTTACCTGAGGTTGATTACAAATGCCCATGGATGAACGGCACCGCCGCCACACCTATTTCTTCCTGTTGTGTTCTGGTCTGAAGGGTGTGGTTAAGGAGATATACTTATCCGAGGCGTTCCAGCTCAGTCCTCAAGGGTAGCAATGCTTCTGTCAACCTCGGGTAGGACCTTGATCTTATATAGAGTTGATTACAGATGTCCATGGGCGGCAGTTGTCACTTACATCAGATGGACTTCGAT
>DWPV01006369.1:0-11591 GCA_018251915.1 Urbanus proteus proteus
TAAAGAGTCAAGTAACTTTATTCTTCGGGTAGCTATTCTTACTTTTATCCGAGCATTGAAAAATTAGCCCTAAATGTTTTTAAAATTACTGATTAAATCATCGAGTTTTAAAAATATATTATCAAGACTTTTATATGAAGCATTCCAACTTAGTCGTCAATAAGAGAACTATACCGACAGCCATTAGAGGTAATTTACGACAAATGTGTCAAACGGAGGAAATCACCTTGGCGACGAGTCACCCATTTTCTGCGCTTGTCTTGTAAATCATTCTTATCGAGGTTCCACTTATTGTTAAGTGGTCTCTTATATATCTAAAATCAACAAATATTCCATTCTGAGATCTGTGACGACGCTAAAGTGGAACTTATAGTTATAATTCATTCACTTTTGAGTAAATTAAAAAAAATAAAGTGCAACTTTTCGTGGTTCTACTACGACGATTTTTCATTCTGCTTTAAATAGAATGTATGTTACAAATTTTGTAGCTTGCTCACTTATTATTAATATAACATTGATGTACGGACAAATAAATAACAATAATTATTGCTGGCGACATCTCCAGTCTCTATAACTGATGTAACGCCTTAGAACATAAACAGACTATAGGCAAATATGAGTTATTATAATTAAAACATCCTGTTTACTTCATTATTTATCTAAATGTAAGCAAACCACATAAAGAGTTCTTTGTTCTCTTCGACGTGAGCGATAATACCACTAGACAATCGTGAAGTTTCCTGTAAGCTCTTAATAAGCATTGATAAATGTGACTAACTAAATGACAAGGTTTAGCCCAAGAAGAACCAACTAAACAGACTCCAAATAGCATGAGTATTTAAACCTATCTAGTGTATTGGTAGTACTCTTCCTATAAACAGTGCAGGAAGTCAACTAAACTGATTAAGCGGTTAATGCCATCCACATGGTATACTCGTAATTGTGATTGCGAATGAATATGAATACTCCCATTTGAAATGCAATCCATTACAGGAAAATGCCTTACTATACTCTAACTAAAATACAACTGTTTAAGTTGATGTGTTTATTATAGTGTAACACCACTTCTTAAGTCGGAAATAAAGTGAATTTTGCTAACATAGCTTTACATAAGGTCTTTTATACTGACGACACATCAAAAGGTGGAATAAAGTGAGTACAATCTTACGCTTGAAGATTATTATGGAACTCCGTCGTATTGTATCATATATCGACATATAACAATTTGATCTATATACCGTTAGTAGGTAAATGTGCAAGATGGATTAGCCGAACTCGATCCGCGACTCCAACAACCATTAACGAGAAACAACTCGAAGAAACTCAATTGGAGTTCGCTAACAAGAGTTTGGTAATACTATGAAATGTTCGAGAAAATTACTAAGCAATTATTCTGAAATTTACCTTAGAAAATGTAAATTTGTTACTAAGTAATAAGGTAAGGATGAAATTAGCAGGGATTCACGTGGAAGAACAATGTATCAAACATCTAAAATTGTTTTAAATCCGACGTCGCCGTGTACATACATGCCATGTATTACATAATATGTATTTTAAAATAACATGTCCCAGTATGTATGGTCTTTAAATATAAATAGCATAGGAAAAGTGATAGGTACGAATAAATAGACTAATTAGAATCCGTTGAAACAGACCTTATTTAAACATCACTACTCATTACTATTAGATTTTTTGATTTTTCTCAGCACTACCAGGTTACGAATAAAATTTCAGAATGACACCAGCAGGTTTAAAATAAAATTTCAGAATGGAAAACATATTGTGAAAATTAATTTTGACTCTTCTCATTTCACTTAGGTATCTTTAATGGTATTTGTTTATTTGAAACAAACCTTGACCTTCAGAGAAATAATAAAACCCTCCATCACTAATTAAGGCGGCTCATTAACGTCACGAAAATAGTGTGGAGTTTAGTTTCTTAACTTCACAGTTATGGCAATATGTTACTTTGATATTTTACACACTGAAACGAATATGGAGCATAGAACTCGCCATATTAAAAAAATCATTATATCGGTAACCAGAGATGAAACACATGTCACTGAATAGCGTATAATATCTGTAGGTTAATATCTATATTAGTTAATTCCATTCTAGAAAACGATATAATTTCTATGAATTTCGAGAGTGGAGTTAACCAAGTTAGATATTTAACTACAGATCTGATTATTTATTAATCACTGATCACTCACCAAGTTACTTTTAATGATGACATATCGGAAATAAACGATTATCCGGGATATTTGACTTCCTTCGATCACTACAAGAAAATATCTGTTTATTAATACATTTTAAAAATAAAAGTCTGATATTTATAAAATGTGGACTGTGCCCATCACATAGTAATGTATATTTGAGTTAATTAACGCCTATAAATTTACATTCATAACTTTTGTCTTAACAAAACAAAGCTCGTTTATCTATGTAAGTAACCTAGTTTGATGTTACTCCCTTCTGCAGCTGTGTTCCTCTCATGTTTATGCGTCATGAGTTGTGAAGATATTTTCCTTCAATAAACAACAGGAAAACAATCATTCCTTCAATATTCTATAAGCTATTGTCATGTCGCACCCGGTACCTGTACATATTATGTATAATGTTTACAGGTCAAAATAAGAGTAGGTACCTACATATCGTGTTTTACATGCACATTAGGATTAGTACATAGCATGGACGTATATGAGGAAGGGTGAGGGGTCTGGACCTCCCTCCCTATAAGAATAGGGTACGTAAAAATTTCATATACTATTTTTCATCTCTGATCCACCCTTAACAAATCTTAGCTATACTTAAAACACTAGGAATTTTATAACAAACTTTACAACCTAATTTAGTCGTTTAAATTTTATATTAATTCTTAAAACGGCTAGATCTAATCTTCTTCTTCTTTGAATCTTTAAAGGGTTTTATTGTCAAAGATGACCGTTCGCTTAGTTGTAGGTAAGTTGCTTCTAATTTAGTATACATCTCGTTATTTCGTATACCGTATAAAACTATTGATTCACTTTAAGGTCTCTAGAGGCTCCCGCATCCCATTGTTTCGAATTCACCGCAGTTGCCTAAGAGACATCCTGTCGTAGCTATATCTATCCTATTTCCTCATATGGCATCCTGAATACATTAAGAGTAATGCCCTCTCGCTAGAACAATTGAAGTACCTCGTTAAATGTTAATAAAAGGCTCATTTGTTCATAAAACTTCGTTACGAAACGCAGCCAAAGTTAATGTAATGATTTATTCCTATAATGAGAGACTAGACAAGTAAGTATAATAGTTGTAATATTAATGTAATAAATCTTAAATAAAAAATGTTTAGGTATTAAAATGTAGTAAGTATTAACAGGTGTAAAAATTGTATTGCAAAATATAAATATACTTAATAACTTACTCCTTATGAAGTAACACAGGATTTCAATTATTTACCTACTATTCGATTCAAATTAGAGCTTGTCAAAACCTCCGTGCTAATACATTAAATACATAAATACATTATACATAAAACAATTAAGCGATTTTGAGAGCTCAGCGCATGATTTCAAATTTTCAAAAAAAAACTCTCTAATATAAAGAGACATAGTTCACCAGACACAAAAATCGAATAAGACATTATTCATGTAGAAATAAATCAACTTTAACCGTTTGAAACGTCCGAAATGGAACCCTCAGTTTATGAGTCAATTAGTCTGTTAAATTATGAATCCGATCCTCTTTCATAAATAAATTATGAATTTACCGCAATTTCTCTATCTCGTGCCGGCACGTTTAATATTCCGTACAGTTCCATTCTGATTGATTTCGTTAAGTTCGTGGATGGCACCCTCATTTGAATCATCAAAGGATTTTAGGAATTTACGTAGTTAAATGAGAAGTATCCAGCCAATAAAATAATGGTTTTGAAATATTTTGGTTTAACATGTTTTAAGGCGAATAAAACACAGATAAGTTTTAATTTTACTTGTATTTTATTTCCTGATATTAACTAAAAGTCATTTTCGGTCACATTCTAGATTGGATCTTTTTCATTTGGCTACGTCCATATTATCGAATTTATAGCTTCAAAATATATTTTCACTGCATTCGCTTCAATTCTGTATAGTGTAATATTTGTAGTAACACAACTGTTTATAGTTCAGTCATAAGCAAAGACGTGTTACGTTGCTGAATAATTAATTGAATAATTTACGAGATAGCGCTCGGCTTCGCTCGCGCTTATTCCCTTGTTAAATCGTGCTGGGATTCTAATATTTATCAAACATTCGCTATTGCAAAATGTAAATGTTAATCCCAGAAAAGTATAATATTTTTCTTTAAAGTACCTTTTAAATAGTTTCAGACATTTTCAATTGCTTCGGCCCGCGTGCCGGAGCGATCATCTCACTGCGGGACACGCAGTATGTTCTGGATTTGATTCTTTTTGATTTGATTTGATTCTGGTTGATCTAGATTACTGTTTCGAGTGTGGGTGTTTGTCTGAATGTGTTTGTGTGAGTCGATGGCACCCACGACACGATAAAACATCCTGCGAGCTATGAGTGTAAAAGCGTAAGCATGATTTTAGCTCATGTAGTAGATACAGAAGAAAATGTTAATTTAAAAAATGCGTAGTAGTAAAAACTGGAGTTCATTGTACAGATTATATATAATGAAACATGTAGCTATAGCACTTGTTATACAAATAGGTTATTTAATTTAAGATCTGACCAGACAGACAGCTTGTGTCGACGTAAGTAGATTATCTTGGCTAGCGCAGACAGTCGCATGAGTAGGAATACCATCGTTGCACGCGCCCGTGGCCACGGGCTCACGAGCGCTTTGATTGTAGTGGACTGTATGTTGTATTATGGAAAGTATGATCCAATCCTCGCAGCACCAGATAGGTAGTTAATCCACCAACCCTGTCTCTCGTTCTACCACCAGGATTGCGTCAAAGGTGATACGCACGACGCTGTCACGGCTCTAGCATTGATAAGCATGGCCTTCTTCCTGAGGATTTTTTTAATGTAAAATATAGGGATGTAATTTTCCATTTAAATTATATCATTATTGGACAATTTCTGCTATAATTATGGCACATGAGGATTCAATAAAAAATGATATGGATTTTATAGAGCGTAATTTAAGAAAGGCAACACTGTTTTAACCTGTGAAAAATATTCTGTCCCCATTTAGTTGCAAACTTTGTAGCCACCCCATAACTCTATTAATAGGTTTTATTAGCTTATTACATCCACATTTAGAGTTTATACACGGAACATGATGTTGTCAGTGAAGATCTAGTCGCCTAACAGACGTGCCTATTTCATTTACATATTGTATATTCATCGTATCCGCTTCTCGGCGGATATTACTATCGGAAAAACGTAATTCTCGTATAGGTACTAAGATTTCTGGCAACTAATTCCTATTTAAGCGATATATGAATACGTACGTTCAATGTCTTCATAATATATGATTTGGCGAAATTTGGCTCTTTTTAATGTTCGCTCTAAATTTAAATGGGTAGATCATTCCCAATATATTACGACTTGCGACACATAAATTACGATTTATCGCATTTTAATTTATTTAAAGTTTGTTGATCTGTTTGTATCGCATGGCACAATTCACAGTACTCAATCACTTGTTTCTGATTGCAAAAAAATATTGCAATTCTAGTGAATACCGGTGTTACTCTTTAATACACGATATCAAACCTTTACGTTTGTTAAAGGAATTGAGACAGTAATCTCATTGTCGAGTTCTATAAAAAGGTTTTTACAAGGTAGTAACAAGCCTATGTCTTATAGATATATTTATAGAGCATTGCATGAATAGTGGAATTACACAATACCTACCTGTTGAATATATACACAACTCAACAACCCGTGAACAAAGATCAGGTTGTCACAAACTAGAAGTTTATTCAAGTCTCACTTAATGTTTGACCTAAAATCTCCAGCATTGAGGCGTCAACAGAATCATTATACTAACACAATTTACTCAACTGCCAAGCACCGATTTACAAAGCAAAGGGCCTACAAATTTAGAACGGCTGTTACTATGTGAAATACTAACATTGCCTACTGTAATTTACAAAATTGCTAGTACTGTTCGATTCTGAGGCATGTTTGAGTTACAAATACAAATTTGGAACTTCTCGAATGATATCTACACGAAGACTTTGAATATAACGCCTTCAGCATTTATAACTTTTCCGTAGTCTGCCAAGAAATCCAATAACTAAATCGGAAAGTTCGTACACTATTTCTGATTTGGTGACCGCGCAGTGCCGGAATAGAATAGTTTCTGAATAGCAAGATTGTATAATCCAATATGAATTCCAATATATTATACGACATCGAACTAAGTATCATAAACATATGGATATATAAATTTATGTTATGAAATGAAAAGACCTTCGGAAAGCTTAGATGCGGAAAACTAAGATAGATATATACTTCTAGACGTAAATCGTATGTTGGATCATCGACTATAATCTTGCGTTTTATGAGCGTCTTGTGATTAATTGGCATATCAAAGTTGACCTATATTTTGCAACGAACACTACATCATCTAAATGCGAGGTAATAGATTTTCGGCTGTGCACTTTATGATATAAATATGAACCAACACATAAATAAGAATAATATGAATATGAATTTACAAAAAAAGAAAAACGGAAATTGAAATATGAATTTAAACACTTCTTATAAATGTAGAATTATGTGAGGCTACGTCCATAATAACCGTTCATAACCACGTCCACCCCTTCTAATTGTTATGAAAGCCAAAAACATAAAATTATTTTCATATTCACAGGGAGTTCTACAGGGTACCTCCATAGGCCCCGCATTATTTCTTCATGAGAAAAGAGATTAAGCGCTTTTTCGAGCTCTTTCATAGCGTTCGGCCACGCGTCCTTATTCGTTGAAGTACAATTGAAGGTCTGTTGCCTGATATTCAAAACAAGGAGCTTTTATGCAAAGACCCAACGTTATACAACCCGCATGATTGTTTCCTGAGGGCCGAGTGCGTGCTCGTTTTTAATTAAATTAGATTTTGTCGAGTACACATGTAGGTATATTTTAAATTAAGAACATAACATTGCCTGTCTTTTTGTTGCTTATACATACGTTGTATGTGCTGTGCTGTTTACACTGTAATTTTGTTAATATTTTTTGAACTCGTGTTTTATTGCAAAGAGTTGTATCTGATTTATAATCATAGAATGCACTACTTAAATACATTGTATTCTTAATAAGCGTTATAATTTAAGACTATTTAATGTCAAGTTTACATCTTCGTAAACTCTTGATAATTTTTGACCATAATATCGAAAATTTATAGGTAACCTATTTGTTACAAATATGAAGAAAATTAAGCGTAGAAATCTCAGTAGAAACAGGTATTCAAGATTTATGATAGGAGCGCTGTTATTTCCTCTTATATTTTTGGCGTATTATTATTGAAATTTACATAAATACAGCTCTTCAAACAGACATTTGGAAGGGAAATGGGCAGCCATTGTCATAGACATTATGAGCGCGTCGCAGAATCATTCATATCTGTCCGATGGTACGATTCGATAATTCATTGTCATAATTTGTCTTTAATTTAAAATCACTCGAATGGGATATATTTTGTGATACCTACGATTCATGTCATTGTTGGAAAATATTTAATAATAAAAATAATAATTGACTATTTAATTTGTTTAACGTTATATTCTTTGTTTCAGATAACTGAATTGGGAGTACGAAGCATATTTATGGTTTGTATTTCATTATTTATTATAAAATATCACACTTTTCTTGTATATAACATCAGATATCTATTGTCTAGGTAATCCGTAGCTTCTAAATTACTAATAAGAATAATCCTTGTTCTAATACTTGTTATGACTTGAGGGCAACAAAACTGTCCTTATTATTACTTCATTACACTTGATACATATATTACGAATTATTTAAATTATGTATTACGCAAATAATGATAAACTAGATAATAAAAAAATCACATCTGAAAAGTTTTCTACCTTCATGCTGGAATGGACGAAAAAGCTTAATCATTCAATTAAAGCTGTCATCCAAATGATAAGTTATTACAAAAGATTTACTAATATTGTCACTCAATTTAATAGTTAAATTGACAGACTTGGGACCCACAGATCAAGAGACTTTGATTTCTTTATTGATAGCCTGTGATGTAAATGCTGTAAATTCTTGGTGTACAAGACTTCTATTTCATAAGAATTCATCTATTGATCCATTTTTCGATTCTTCTGTAATAATACTTCCGAATTTAAAAGGCTTGCAACAGAATATATAATGTAGAGAGCAATTGTTTCAAAACAGCCTATCTGTGTAGAAATTTCTCCCTATTTTTGAAAATATAATTGAATTGCCATCAATCAATAGCTTTTGTTGGCATAAGTCGGTCATAAAGAGGGTGTGTGAACGCAGAGGGGTATTCACATGTTCTGCCCTTATTCAAAGGGCCTCTACATAGAACACTGAGCTCAACGAGAGCACATTAACCTATTCATGAGGCAACTGATCATTCAGCAAACGGGGTGTTTAACCTGTACATAAGATAGTTATCGTGTTTTATTTTTATCTCGGAATATATTTAATACCGCGTTAGTATTTTTATAACATGCCAGTAGCAAACAAGCATGTACACAAGTCATTTGTAATCAACCAGAAATATGAATACTGTATTACCTGAGGTTGACTACCAATACGGTGCTACCCCTGAGGACTAAGTTGGAACGTGGAAGTTGGAATTAAACAGTATCTATGATTATCTAAGCTGATAATGATTATTTACCGAACTGTCAGAACCTTCGTTTAAATACGTTTCTTATTTTGGAAACAACAACCCATTCTCACCAAGTTTCACTTTTATGGTTACAGTGAGAACTGCTAACCCGAAAGTATTAAAAGATATCCAGAAATAACATAACTTTTACAAAACAAATGTTTAAAAAACGAAACCATTGTTTTAAGTTTTAATTTCATTGTTCGTGCAACAAACCAATGTTAAAAGCGAATCTGAGTCAATAAGATTCCAATTTTCATTTTATCAGCTAAATAATTCACTGAATAATCTACGTAAAGACTTACATTCTACACGCTTTTGATCATACCGTACTTGTAAATACATTGACATTGAGTGATCATTGCATCTGTACAAAATCCGAGAGTACTGTAGTGTGGGAACAAACGCCCCCTAATGCAAGGCCATATGCAGCTGCGTTCCGTTATTATGGGAAAAGCCACGAGATGACAGACACGACGGCTTAAATCAACAGGCCCTATAGCTTTTAACCGGAACACTTAGATCTTTTTATTGTTTTTCGACACTTCCGACTGAGCGTGTAAATGTGCTCGTGATAGATTGGTGGGTTAAATTACTTTTACAGGATTTTAGACTATCTAGAGAATGATTTACTATAGAACTACTAAAAATAGAAAAACGAGAATTTAAATTTACATCAATACCTATGCCAAGCAAATATAATATTTGTACGTAATTACCTGCTTAGACAGCGTGGTGGAGTACGCTCCAAGCCTCTCTCAGTTATGGGAGAAGACCCGTGCCCAGCAGTGGGACATAAATGGGTTGCGGCGACCTGCTTAGAAGATTGACTTGTCTTAATCAAAATTAAATATTTGTTTACATTATCATAATGTTCTGCTACTCAACTCAAAACACGGACTATATCATTTGATTTAATTATGTCTAATCAACAGGAATCTAACATAAATTTATTTTTTTATTTATATTCGTTGATTGCATTGATTGTATCATATTTGCAATTCCCATGGCAGCAAGCTATGTTCCACACTTTCAGTTTCACACCTGTCACAGATGGAACGGAAGGGACCTAAAAATAACACATGTCCAAATATAACAAAAACTAATAATTGTGAAACATATGGATGAATCTTTCTAACCTGTTGTTTAAAGCCAGATGTGCAAAACAGAGAGTATCCTGTTAAGGTGCGCTTTTACTGAAATAGTTTGCAAACACTTCTTTACAAACATTTTATACAAAACGCAGCTAGATAGTAGGTACACGAAATAAACTTATAGTGCGTGGGCGTCTGACTTCACCGAAACAAACTCGTACTACTACTACTATAAATACTACTACTAGTACAATATCGCACAGTATTAGCGCACCGATGAAATAGCGTCTTTAGGTGCTCTCAAAATCAAGATTTTGATGGATTTGTTTTGGTATCATTATTTTAAACCATTTTATTATTCCAGTGACTTGAAAATAAATTTAGACCATGAACGTTTTACAATTATTCGATTGTTTTATTCGACCTACAAGTTTTAAATTACTCATAGACAAATTTAAACTTAGCTTAACTTACCGCAATAAGCGACTAAACAATTACATTGTTTTCGATTTGTGGTTTTCTATTATTCTAACACAATGTTTTTTACAAGATAATATTGCATACCTTATGTATTAACAGAGCTTAATGAGCAGAATTAAAACGAAAGCTTATTAAATTATAACGACATAAATATAATAAAGTTGCTAATAGAAGTGTATTTGTAAAACATATAATTTTAAAATCGATGTAAAATAATATTAATTGAAGAGTTTGCTGTCAAGTAGTAAAACTATGGAGTAAATCTTAGTACGTGATAATAGGTATATCACTTTATTTCAGTGCTTGCTTTGATTTTAGTTTTCCCACGGCGATCAAGGTCTTAAAAGCTACTTTCTTCTATAGCCAAGAATTGATATATAACTCGTAATCGATATCGATGTTCGGAATTTCGTGAACGAAAATGCCTTGATTTACATCTCTCCTCATAAATAGTCCCTCGAACTTGCCTCTGGGACTCAATGCCGCCTGTATCGAGAACGTCACCGCTATTTTATTACAAAAATATGTTAATCCTAGAAAATAAGAACTATTTTTCGTCGTTAGTATTTTTTGAAGGTCGAAATTTTTTTACACGGGTACTTAACAACTAACAAGTATACAGATGTCTATCTATACTAGAAAATCTGGAAAGTCGACACAATATTACTTTCAGCGATTTGCATTAAGTATATGTACGAGCATTTACTGATTTTACAGCATAATAAAAGGCGGTACAATTGAACTTAGATCGCTGCCGTCTACTGACAATTATAATTATTTAAGGATTTCTATGCCTAAATATTTTTCGCCTTGCTTCTCAGTTTAAAGCACTTAAGTATCATAGGTAGTGAACCTATGATATTTAAGTGGTCATGCGTTCCAAGTTCCAACTTAGTCATAAAGATGGATTTTCATTGGACATAGGCCTCCCCTAATAGGAGTCGTTAGTCACCGTGTAACCTAACCTGCAAGGGAGTTTTTGACTGACTTATTACTTTGACCTATTTATTTTTTAGAAAAAAATCTCCAGTATACTTGTGATAAATTTTATAATTTTTGCAATAAAACTATGTACGGTCAGCACATGATTTTAGTTTATTCTTAGCAGAATACTTTTTTTTTTTTTTTATAAAATGTGAGTAGCAAACGAGCTTGCAGTCCACCTGATGGTAAGTGGCCACTGCCGCCCATGGACAT
>DWPV01006370.1:0-11590 GCA_018251915.1 Urbanus proteus proteus
ATCTTTACAAATGTGTATTTTGGTAAGAATATTTTTTGTTCTTGCATATGTATTACATTTACAGTTGGTCGAATTTCACGAACATTTTGTAAAAAAATGTTGTAGCAGTACTGTAATTATAACAAATACACCATATCAAAGATATTTTAAGTAAGGCATAATAGGTACATTGTTATAATTTTAATCTATTTGGGGTATTTTTAATGGATAAAGATCTCTTAAAATAAGTAATTTTAATGTAATACAGAATTTATTGAGATTTGCCATATTTTTACCACCGGTTATAGCTTTCTATGACATTAGATATTATGTTTTGCTGTAATAAAGATACTCTTTATTTAATAAGATTATAATTATATTCTTTATTTAGTTAGGTGTACCTTTAATTAAGGTTTGATGAAAAACAAAATTATTGGAAAAATAAGATCATCATATTTCTAAATGACAAATTTATGCAGTTTCGATGAATAATTTTAATTAAATATCTCTTAGTAAATTTCTACAAGATATGTGGGTGGCAAATCGCCCCGATACAACACAAATATTTAATATACTTACTTACCTTTTGCGGACTTTACCAAAGGAGATGCATGATTTTTTTCTTTGTAAAAGTAATAATAAATATTGAATATATTTTTAATGTCTATTTGGAGGCCTTATAAAATAATAATTAATAAATATAATATATTATGTAGCTGTTTTCAGCAATGTTGTAGGTACTAAATATTTTTTCCGATGCAATGTATTTTGCACTTATAACAATAACCCACATAAAATATGTTTCGATTTTCAATTGTACATATTTTTTCCTTATTGAAATTTCTCGTAATATTTTTGTAGTACAATAGTTTTAATTCAATAGCGATTTTCGAATATTAAGACATTGGTGCAATCTCATCACAAAACTATGATCATCATTTTGAACCGTGAATGTTGTGAATAATTTATGAATCTGCATTATATTTGTTTAATAAAATATTTTCTCGTATCTTTAAGCATGTGGTATTCTAAAGATGGTTGTTTGTTTGAGTTTAATAGTATTAGTTAACACGATTTATACACACATCCAAATAAGAGTTGTTCTTGTTAAGTAATGGCACTCAAAGTGACTCGCACAAGTGCAAGTTGATTTTCAATGTTATGCTATTTCCTGGTATAAGATTGTTTCCCTTTTAACTAGTGTTCTTATAATCCACAGTACATTATAATGTACTTATACCATATTTTAGGTTGCTGATAGAACTAATTTTATCAACAGAATTTTGTAGCAATGTTTATTATAAAATCAGAGTTTATTAGGAAACATTCAAAAGGTTAAGTAATAGGTAGTAGACTCAAGCAATTCGCTCAATTATTATTGGCTCAATCTCTGACATCACATTAATTTTATAATTGCTCAAATGCATAGTTATGCAAGAATGTTGTTGTATATAATGCAATAAATTTGCATTATACTTGCCTTGTAATATTTTAAAACTAACATAATGAATTATTAGCGTAATAAGCTTTCTAGATTCGCGCAAAACAAGCAATGACAAATTTATTTTACTAATTTTACGTAGATATTAATTTCGAAACATAAAATTATGTTACTTTAATTTTACTTTTATGGAATTTTATTTTAATGTAATGAATCTTTAAAGATTTTTGTATCAATAAAATGTTTTGTACAGTATTCATCATTTTATTTAGTAACCAGAGCCATGTTACTCCCTATACAGATTTTCAAATTAACTTTTTTTTCAATACCTATACTAAATATTGTCAATGTTATAAAATACAGAAAAAAGTACACGATAACATCATATTATGATTTTATGTAGTTTTAAGCTTTGTTTTTATCTACACACATGATAAACAAAAATTAATATTCTTCTATAATTACATTTATGTAGTACCTATTGTTTAAGTACAAAATTTTGACAGGCGACCCCTGAGGGGTTACAGTCATATCCCTAGGTACTATGTTATGCTTTTGTCTGCCACCGGATGATTGATGTATCTCTGTGGATGTAATCGAAGCTTTCTTAATCTAAATCTTATCTGCTTTGATATTTTACCTTGGAAGATTTTAGAATTAAACACTGTCTATTTCAATTTATTTATTTTTTCTATAAAATACACATACAATTTGTAAATAAACCATTCAATATTCAAATATCTAATTACAGATTTCGGTTCTAACATAGATCATTCATGTCCTCACTATTAGGTAGGTACTTGAGAGTTATAATAATATTACAGTACACACCGCAATGCGAAATAGATATCAATGCACAGTTATATTTAAAGATGGTAACCATACATCAAAGATTTTTAATCATTTTAAAATAGCATCTATCTTATCTACGCTGTTTTTGGTGTTCTGGCGAATGCAGTTCTTACAACAGTTTCTCAGATAATGACGTATATAGATGCATTTATTGGTCTTTAGCACCCCTCATAATCCTAGGGGTCTAAGGGGCCCGTTATACTATTTCTGTGTAGGTATTAGCCTATCTATACCGGAAGCATTAATAGCGTAGTGGTTAAAACTCAACTCTTAAGTCGGGGGATTCGAGATTCGAATAATAACCCCGGATTTTTCAAAATGTCGGTTATGACTATTTTTCTACACTCATAATCCCACAGTAAGATTTTTCACTGTGTTGTGAGTACCACGGACACGAATACACAAATACCAGACCCAGACCAGAAATCTAACTTCATTATTCAGATATCCGTCTGGTCGGGGAGCGAATCCGGGACCCAAAGTGTTACCCAAAGATTCAGATTTCAGTCTCGTTACAATCGAGATCTTTAGACATAATAAGATTAATAACTTAGGTAACTGAATTTTAATATTAATCAAACACTGAGCTTTCCTTACAATCATTCAATGGTATAGTTTGTATAGCTAGTATTGCGCTATAGTACAGTAAATGCATCTATTACGCCCGTTTATTCTATCATATCCTTGACTGTTGTCATACAAAACTTAGCCGAATCATTTTCAAGAAAGTTAATAGATGACAAGTGACTGATATGTTATTCATCTCTAGCACGAAGTGTTCTGGAGGCTGGATGATCACAATCGCATGCAGGGACAAAACAGCGACTACGCTAAACTAACATCAAGTACCTTCTGTATTTAATACTAGTACATGGACCTTATAGTAAAGTCGATAGATTTATTTAAACTAATAGGCCTATAATAAGTGCCGGTTAAATAATGCAATACAATTATAAATCTTTACACAGGACTCTTGAAAGTAAAAATTTAATGATACGGTAGGTGTGTACGACCTGTAGGATTTAAACTAAATTACAGAATGGCATGTAAAATGAAATAAAAAATTAATATAGTTACTATGTCAAATTTCCGAACACAATTATTTACTTCTTTTGCTTATAAGCTATTCTTTATTTAGTAAATTATATACGTTTAAAATTAATCGTCGTTTTCAACCGTACATAATTTAACCTTAGAATGTTTATAGGGTAGTGTCAATGGCAAAAGGTACATAATAATTGAAAAAAATAAAGGTGAGCCAATTTGGATAAAGTGGAAGTTGTCTGATTTTCGCGGCTTTGCAATATTACACGTTTTCAAACATCTTGAAAATAGTTTTATTTTATCATATTTTCATCATCAATATCATTTGGCACTAATGACAATTTTACACCTTATTAATTGTGTTTTCAAGAACACTGTTTTTAATATTCATGATCATCGTAATAATGATAATAAAATTACACGACAAAAGCTGACATTAAATCGACTTATTTCTAATATTTTTTCAGATCATAAGACATTTAATTTATAAATAATTTTCTTGCTAACTAAATTTTATTTATAATAAGGATTTTTGTAGGCTTTAATATGAAAAGCAAAATACTTTTTCGTATTTCTGAACTTGATGGTTCTTTCGGCATTGGATAGTAAAGGAAGACACTAAAATTTCTTAACTATTTAAGCTCGACGAATGATGTTACAAATATAATAAAAAAACACGCATTACAACGTCTTTAGTTTATATATTGGTGGTAACCTAAGTACTGTTAGACACTCAACACAAAACTTTTTATGATTAAAAATTACATTCATAAAGATAAGTACATATGTGTTTAACCTGCAAGTTGGCTTTACTACTTTCATTTATATTACGATAGTATATAAACATTTTAAGTCATCTAGTTATTTGGTTCCATTTAACATTCACTATGAAAATATACATTTAAGTCTATAATTACCATTTATGTACAATTAAAATATTTACAATTTGATATTTTTTAGAAAATATTTTTCGTTTATTTAATTTAATCACACCAAATTCTGAGATTTTAAAAAGTGAGGCAATGTTAAAGTACGTAAGTATGTACCATTATAGAATAATACATTGCTTAAAATATGCATAAATCTCCTGGCGCGACATGTGACTACTATGATGCTTGAAATAACGAATTCATTTCGTATCATCCAGTATTTATAAACTTTTTACCAACTGTACTGTATTTACTGATTCGTTATTTTATTGGGGTTGGATTAACAGAAAACTGCAACAATCGAAAAAGATATTGGACATGATTTTCATATATATTATAACAATCACAATGATGATAGTTATGACTTTATCTAAACTTTTAAAGTATGGTACATATTGGTATCTATTTTATTGTCGCCAAAGTTTTATGATGTTCTAATTTAGAATAACGACGTTCTAATTTTAGATAAATATTGGCAGTGTCCTTTTACGTTTATTGAAATTAGAAAATAATTTTAATTGATCGAATTTTATTGATGATAATATTGATGTCAGGCAAAACGTTTGGCCAGTCATTAAACATACAAGTTATATGTAATACTTCAGCAAATTAAATTTGTGTCACAAATTCCAATGTTATAATTGATGGCAGTAGTTGGGTACTTAAGTAATGCGTCAAATAGGACAATTATTAATTTGACTATAGCAACGTAAGGTTTTTTGTTGTTAAGGGTCTTGAATGTCATGTGTTTTCTCACAAAAATGTTTTAATCCAATACACGCATACAGTTAAATATTTTCTGTTACAAACGCGACAAAATTGCTGTCATAATTTATTACAGTCATAATGAATAAATTACTCTAAATTTTCTATTAAAAATGGCCGGAACAATTTAATAAAACTGAAATTGTAAGGAAATATGCTTAAAACGGGATATAGAGCATGAAAAGCAAAGTTAGATAATAAATAAATAATTAAATTTAGAGATAGTGATACCTAATTAAAAAATATGATGCACAAAGACGCATAAATTAGACAAACCATTGTGAGATATTTATATAGTTACTTACTTAATTCACTGTTATAATTTAATATTCGATCAATACTCACAAGTTATAGGTACATAAGCTTGTTTAGCATCATTGTCATTAATGTAACTTGTTTTATTTTTAAATTGCTACAGAAAACGGTTGCTTTAACATTGATTTATTTAGGTAATGTTTAATACTGATGATTTTTAGAGTTAAATATTATTATAACGTCTTCATTCTCATTAGTTCATAATTATTATCAATTAACAGGACATCTACCATATAAGAATTAGGAAATAGTTAAAGAGTTATTTGTATTTCATAAGACTAATTTTTGATATTTACGAGATAGAAACAGTAGGTAAATAGATAAGATTTTTTTCATACTTTCTGTATTATGACGTCAAGTAGTACATATTTTGTACCTACGAAATTACAGTAAAGTTATAGTGCCTGTTAATTGCGAAACATGTTGTTATTAAATGTAATAATATTGTAATAAGTACACAATACAAGAACATAAATTTGAATGGACGTAGTGTGATAATTTCTTAGAGCAGTAATGATCTCGAAGATGAAATTAAATACGAAATTTTTCGTAAATATTTCATTGAAGAAAAAATTAAGGACACCATCAGAATAGAGAAGTTAAATGTCAACACAATATAGAAAGTGCAGATAATTAAATACTTATTGGACACACATCTACATACAACGCTTTACTAATTCTGAACGATCAAAAAGGTTGTTTTGTTTTAGGTCCTGGTATTATATTGTAACGTTTTAAAGGACAATATTGCGTAGTGTCACAGAGCGCGGCGGCAGACTGCGCGCGCGCCTTCCGCAGAGCGTCAGAAGTTGCTGTCGAACACTCCCATGGAACGCGAGATGTCTTCGTCCCGCAGGCAGCAATCCAGGAACTCGTCTATGGTCAGCACTCCGTCACGATTCAAGTCCATTTTCTGAAAGAATAATTTATTTTTATTTGACGATGTTCATCTTTTAGATCCTATAACTGTCATCACTGGGGTCATCTATGTCATCTATGGGGTCAACACTGCCCAATCTGTCAGAGGTAACGTTTTAACGTATCGAGGTAACTTTTGAAGTAAATTACTTTGGATTGATCATTATCGACATCGTTACATCCCTTTATAGTGACCGGTATGGTATGATCAAATGTCATATTAAACATTTATAAACGTGGCTTAGTTTGGGCTTAGTTTCGTACATTTATTTTACTTTAGCCAATATTGAACTCAATCGGCGCTAGTGTCGACCCAATTCAATTGGAATTGATTTCATGAGTAGCACTGCTGTTATCTACTAGATGGTCACGTGACTTAAAAAGGTGGAATACTTACTTGGAATAATCTCTCCACTTTCTCTCGAACGGCTTCATCATCTATCATAGGCTCAACTATTTTACCCATAAGATCGTAAATAGCAGTCACTATCTCTGTCATTTCTTCTTTGGTTATGTACCCATCACCGTTTATATCATACAATGAAAATGTCCATCGCAGCTTTTCTTCCAAAGTTCCTCTTGATAATATTGATAAGCCTGTGACGAATTCCTGAAATAATTTTTAAATTAAATATCTCAGTAGGTATTTTTAGAGGGGGTAGAATCTTTTGTGGTTCAACTTTGGTAGCACCACCGCTACACCTATTTCTATGTTTAAACTAGAAGACTGCAGTGTTAAGCCCTACTGTGTTCTTTTTTTATAGTTTCAAAAGAGTATGCAGTCCACCCAATGGTAAGTGACCACTGCCACCCATGGACATTTGTAATCAACCCCAAATAAGAACAAAGTCCTACCTAAGGAACGTCTCGGATAAGTCTGATAAGCGACCAATGACTAATGTATCAGAGGATGCGATGAGCCGACATCATTAGGTATCATCATTAGATATCAGTTAAACCTTGTCAAGGGCCGTTTGTGTTGTTTAAAACATTCCGTAAGCTAGCCACAAACCTTTATTATCTTTCTTCATTAATTCTATTTCTGTAATTGGTGGATTTTATTCCTCCTGTCGTACCTAAATGTCTTCCCTCTCTCCCTTTTGGGCCCATATTGCAAGAATATACTCTAAGCGCTATAAGCGATGAGCGATAGATTGGTACTGTGATGGTAGATCGATATTTACCTCAAAACTTAACAATCCACTTCTGTCTTGGTCCAATGTGTTGAAAACATAATGCGCGTACTGAGCCGTGTTTGCTGTAAACAACAAAAGAATTTCCTAAATTATATACCAATGTAGGTACTACTTAAAAAGATATAATACAATAAACCTTCATAGACTGGAAGAAGAGAATAAGTCTTGCTTTTTGTACGTGTATCTCAACCTAAAATACAAAATAGGTACCTATTTTAAGTCTTTATCCATCCGAGTTTTTTTTTTTAATATGTGATGATATCATTGAGATATTATGTACTTTTAGTAGGTAGGTATCTCAAAGGAAGATGACAACAATTTTCAAAACTGTCGGTCAATGCTTCAATCTTCATTAAGAAATCACGTTTTTTTTATTTTCACTGAACCACGTTTCGAAGATATCCAGATATGAAATTAATTTTAATAATAAAGTTCAAAACATTAGTGGCGGTGGTTTTTTTAATTATTGAGAAACAACTTTAATACTTTTTTAATTGACAGTGCCGGTCTTATAAAGTGAAAGTTATTGCGTCTTTTATGAAATGTGGCTCCTCGTGGCGCCCTTTGGGCCCCGGGCGACCACAAGAGGTCCCTCCTACCTCCTTAAGTTATCACGAGATACTAAATTTACTTTTATGTACGGGCGCACTTTTTGGCGACCATTATTGTATCGGGATAAAATTAAACCTGCTTATAAATACAAGTTTATCAATATCAGCCAGAGTTCCCGAGCAAAGACGAAATTTACTAGTACCATAATACAAAAGTTTCCAAGTGGACTAATATTTTCCTTGGATCATAAAAGTATGATCTTATAATGCTTCCCCACTTGATCTTTAAAAGATTTAAATATCGGATTCAGGGCTATCTAAACCAAATGTGATCGCGGATTATAAGTTATCATAGGCTACAGGTTCGCAGAAGCAATTACTTACGTACTGTATTTTTATGGCAACCTTTATGTATAAATATTAAAAATAATGAAAGCGGTGCAAATAAAGGTAGTCAAGAACACGGCAAGGACCGTACTTAGGACAGCCCTAAACGATATTTAGTTTAGAAGTGCACACATACTGCAGTCTGAGCGCCATAGTATAAGAGTTTGATTTAATGCACAGATAGGACAGGAGACGAACGTCTAAATTTTAAACTACATCTAGATCACAAGCTCGTGCCACAGTTGTAGTTAACTCCTTATTCCTAACAATTACCTATAGAAAAATGCATATTACATGTTTACTATTCAGAAATAAATTGTAAGGGACAAAAATATGTCAATATGCAGCCCAGATAAGTTTCGAATAATCTCAGTTAAATTGTCTTTGTGAATAATGAATACAAAGCGAAGATTCAATAATTTTATTACATTTATAAAAATGGTTCCTCAGGTACATAACTTATAGTATGAACTGGTTTAGAATAAACCACTGTATGCATAAATAGATGTGGGATCCTACTAACATAGACTGTATGTTAAAGTTGTGAGTCAAAATTTAATGATTATGTGACAATGTTGATGGTTTTGAAAATAGTAGTAAACATGTAAAATTATAAATAAACAGATAAGTGAAAATAAAACACAATAAGACATTACATTAACTTTATTTCAAGTAGGTACGTAGTGGTTTAGATCGACACTTGGAATAGAAGACATTATGTCCAATAAATTACAGTTACCACATAGAAAAACCTGGAAAAATGCTTAGTCCTTCAGCATTTAAAATACTGGCTGATTCTATAGACATGTCAACAAAAATTTATCACAATGGAATAATTGTTGAAGATACCTAGAACATTTGGTTTCCTTCAAGTTTCCACATCAAATACTTAATTTCTGGACAAACAATACTCTAATAGAACGCACTTTTTAGAGATATTGTTTGTCAAGAAATTTCACAATCTTCCATACAGATACAAATGATGTTATTAAAATTAACTTAATGTTAAGGTTTTGAGTTGGGCCTATATCTTGGCGCAAATCTTAAGCTCTGAACTTAAAGGTAAATGATAGTTTACTCAGATGTACTCATGAGCAAATTACTATGTGCATTAAGGACTTAATGCCAGGTGGGTTTGGTTTGTGCGTAGAAGCATGACTGACAAACCAAGTCCCATGATCAGAATGATGTGGTCTGTAATACAGACAGTAGTTGTCAGTGTAATTGAAGTTCAAGTCTTGTGCCAAGATTTAGACACCGTGGTGATCTCCCCCCCCGACTGTGGACAGTTCCTTAAGATATCAATTACACTATACGCGTTCCACCAGTTTGCTGCTGGTACACCTCTATTGTGTCTCCTTCTTCCATCTCTAGTGACGTTGGAGTGTCATTTTCGTTGATTGGCTGCCCATCAAATCTGAATCGTACTACTTGCATTGATAGACCCTGAAACCAAGGAACAAAACATGATGTATTTGATTTTAATAAAAAACAGTGATTCTACAATAGAATACAGTGTTCTTTAAGTAAAAGTGCATTGAATAATTGTAGTTTTATTAAAAGGAAGGAAAATGTAAATGGTAAGTGTAATTTAGAAAATATTTTAATGATTCATGTTTAGGATGAGAAAAGATCTTAATACTTTATGAGAAAAATATTAATAAAATAGCTGATCTAAATAGATGAAAATAAAAAGGAGTATATATCAAAACATTGGTAACACAACACTCTCCCGCGACGGCAGCTATAAGAGTGTGGCTTATTCCAAAATTAAAGTAGCCTATATGTTATTCCAGATCATAATCTATCTCTGTACTAAATTTCACCCAGACCCGTTTAGCCGTTATAAAGTAACAAACATCCATCCATCCTCACAAACTTTCAGCTTTATAATATTAGTAAGATATACATACAATACATTCATTGTAAGTATTTTAAACAACACATTTTATTTAATAATTTATTTATATGTACTACTATGTTATTGGAATACATCATTCCTAAGATTAAAGCCATGATATGATGATATTGATCTATCATTCAGAGTTCAAACATCTTAATGATATAAATTTTTTGATGTAAATTACGTAGTGAGTAATCTATTTTATCTCATGGTTATATTTTTATGGAAATGAATTGTAGTTTTCAAACTATTCATTGATAAGTTGTTTATTTAGAAATGACACAATAGGACAAAAATAGCATGAGATTATCATTGAATGTATAATGCTTAGTATTTGTGCCTAACACCTATAACAATTTTGTTCACATTTGTGATAGATAACAATAATATTACGAATCCATTTTATGTTCTACTAGTTATGCATACGTAGGTAATTGGACCTAAGAAATGATACCCGTGACTTTAAATTGTGTCGGAGCATCTTCGCCATATGCTTCTTGAAAAAATTTGTGATTCAGCATCGGTTTTCTTAAAATGAATCTTTAAATTTAACAATAATGCATGTTTGACATCATGTGTTATATGCAATTGATTGGCATATAGACAAAGGCATAAAACAGACTTCATTGAAACATCATAGGTTGTATAAAATCCGCATTTCATACTTGTAGACCTACATAATATAGACAGTACCCCGATAACGAGTTTATTATGTTAAGTGAAATGTTTCTTATTTACGTTAGAGCCCACACATCTACACGCAGCTCCTAGCAGCTTGTTTACAAACAGGCGTTAATGTAAATTGAGATTATATAAAAAAAAAAAACAACAATCTCGCACTAAGGGTACAAAATAATTGGTCACGAAATTCACACCTCAACTTGTGGCAATCCTTTATACATTGGTTATATTATGCGTAAATGCCTAACCTGTTAGATGGTTTCACACCATCTTTAGGGTCTTTAACAGGTTCAAGCTGTAGTTAAATATAGGAAATCTAATATTTTCAAAAGCCATCGGGAAGCACTGTGCCTCAAGTTAGTTTAAGCATTCTATGCAAGTTAGGGCTATGTGCTTAGTTTTCAGTGTCCGACCGAAGCTTCGGCTTCGGCCACCTTTGGCAAAACCTTCGGCTTCGGTCAAAAAGGGTCGAAGTTATGGCTGAAGCCGAAGATTTCTAAAAACAACGAAATTAAACAAACTGTTGCAAATCCGGGAGATTGTGGCTGAGATGTTGAAGCTCAAAAGGCACACGCACAGTCATTGTAGGCTTACACAGACAGTTGTGTCAGAAATTAAATTATTTCGTA
>DWPV01006371.1:0-11589 GCA_018251915.1 Urbanus proteus proteus
CGCATTTGTTTCTATTATTGCTGTTCTAATTTCTAAACTTAGAGAGTAATTTTGTATTATCAATAAATGGTATTATTTTGTTTGTGAAGGTAAAACAAAAAGTTTCTTTTGAAATTAGATTACCTTAACCAGGAATTCCATCTTAGGGAATGTTATTAAAGTTACTAATAAACAAATGCTCTATACTCATTCCCATATACATATTCATTCACATATACTCATGCTAAAATACGTTTAATAATTGTCTATGTTTTTGTCTGTGTGAAAACAATTACCAAAATTTTGTCATTCAGATATATCTCACCGGGAATCGAACCCGGTGTCTACGGCAAATTCTCATCAATAACATGGCGTCGCCACTATTAAAATCAAATGTTTATTAGCAGCAATTAGCGATGTGCACTACTCTCAGTTAATGAGAAACCCTGGTTCAGACTTGACTACTCAACAATGATATGAGGAAATGTGGGTAACATAGACAAACAAATCAAATAGACTCCTAAATGGCTATCACTTTTCATACGGATAAGAAAGAGATTCAAAGATTAAAAAATACATGTTCTCTAATAAAAGTACCCTAAGATATGTAGGTGTCGTCCATCACTTTGCATTTGGGCAGCATAGTAGACTATGGTCTAAGTCAAGCCTCTTTCTCTAAAAGGAAACTGTGCCCTGTAATAGTACAGTAATGGGTTGACGCGATTTTTTTACTGAATTCTTTACGAAATTTTATACGGATGTCTTCTAAGAATTCGTATCTTTATATAAGATACCTGGATACCAAAAAGTATATCAGTCTATTTCGTTACTTCGTCTTTGGCAGCTCTACATATTAAATTGTCAAGTGTGATTCATAGTGTGACAGTTTCCTTTATCCTGTTTAGTCAGCGAATGTCTAACTTTATATACGTAACTTGTTTCAATAAAGAATGTATTCCAAAATGGAGGCTTATGTAGGTATACGTTTCTCCCTTACACGGTATAGGGAAAGAGTAAGATGAAAACAGTATTTTTTATATTTTCGGGTAGTAACTCTTTTACTGTACATACAGTACACTATGGAAAATGGGAACTGCCGCCCATAGACATCTAAAACCAGCACCAGCTAGAATATAAGTTCTACCTTAGAACGGCCGCTAAGGGATGGCATTCCTGAGGATTAAGTATGTCTCGTTTAGCACACCTTTAAAAGAAGAACATAACAAAGCTTAACACTTTTCTCTGTGGAGTCCAAGAAGGGTTCTACCACATAACAGTTTTCAAAATTCAATTCAATTATTTTGGGGTAGATTCTACATTGACACAAGTTATACTAGAGGTCCTCAAAGTTAATCTATGTTCAAGTTTCGTAATCTCAGGCTATATTAAACAAGTTTCCTCTCTGGTATTCATCAAAACTCATATAACTATGATATGGGTGTTTTGGTTTGTTTCTAGTACTTGATACGTAATAGTCTACATTCTAGAATATGTATTTGATATACATATTATATAGTTCTTTATCTTAATCTTAACATATAAAACAAAGTCGCTTTCCGCTGTCTGTCATTATATATGCTTAGATCTTTAAAACTACGCAACGAATTATGATGCGTTTTTTTTAATAGATAGAGTGTTAAAAAAGGAAGGTTTATATGTAGTTTAATGCGTGCAAAGCCGCTGGCAAAAGGTAGTTTTAATATAATGTAATGCTATCATGCAATGCTATCATGAACCATATTTTTATTAGAATGAGATGGAGGAAGTAAGCGGTCATACCATAAATTGAAATCTATTACGCTTAGTACAACTCAGTACCGTATAGATATCCTAGATAGACATAGAGTAGTTTTTATGGTGATGGTAAACCTTCAAAAAGTACTATGTTGCTTTTCTTGGTGGCCATCCTTGGTGTTATGAAGCCTTCGGTGTCTATAACCATCTCTGTGGGGGAGCATCATCCTCGACTTTCCTCTAGAGAGTAATAATTTTCGTTTCTGCGTTTTTGACGGTACGTGACCACAAACTATCGTAATCGATTTTATGATTATCATACATATTATTCACACTTTTATCAGGTATGAATAACTGGTGTTATTGGAAAATAACTTTTATTGAAAAGTTGTAGTAAATAAATAGTTTTAACAATACAAGACTTTACAGGAATTTATTATGTACTTATAAGGCTATTATTATTACTAAATACACAGTTATATTGCTCCTTTAACATTAATCGCGAAGCAAAATAAGGAAAGAACTTGCGTATGTTTAACCCTTATTAGATCCGAAAATACAAAGAAAAAACAAGGCGTTTTATGTATGAAGTGTAACGAGAACGAATCCACTTTTTAAAGTTGTAGTGTTGTACACTACTATTAAGTATTTTCAAATTTTTATTTTGTAATTAGGTAAAGACGTGAGGCGTTCGGGTGTAACTACACATCTATGGTGAAACCCTATGGTGTAGGTAGTTCCCCCGAAGTATGTATCTATATAAATTAAAAAAAAAAGCTTTGTACACTGATAGTACCACGGCTGTATTTTCTCCTATGTCGTGGGTACCATGGACACACACATCCACAAATATACAAACACCCAGACCCAGAACAAAAATCTAAATTCATTCAGATGTCTATCTAGCTGGGAATCGTACCCAGGACACATTGCGTGTCAGACCAGTATGGTAACTCGGCCACGCGGGTCGTCAACTTGCTATCAGGTAAAATAAATGCTCGCTCGCTGGCCTAATTTAATAATCCTAATCTTAAATGGTCACTACAGCCCTAGCCGAGGTCGATTACAGTTCCTAATAGCGTTGCTGCTTCCGTTGTTTAAGTTGAAACGCCATATAAGTATGTATGGATTAATATCCCTGCCTTACACTACTGCAAAAAATGAAGAACTGCTCAACGCTGTTACAAGGCGAATAGAAGTCTAGTAGAGATTCGATGAGTAATATACCATTTTATTGCTTTTGACGTTTTGTTTTTTTTAAGTTCGTTCACGTATTGTTCCTTATGTCCTTAATAAATTTGAATTCTCTTTTTTTTCTACTATAGTACTTATTTTACGCAATGAGGTAAATAATTTTAGAGATATTTTTAAAAATACACCCAAATGGAAAAAATACACTTTAGATTTTAGATTACTCAGGGTAAATATATATAAATAGGTAAGTCTGTGTGTAACAAGTCTCGGGCAACAACTCCTTTACAAATAAACAGAATTGATCAGATTTGAAAGCTCCATCCGACCGTCGCAATAATTTTAAGAGTGTGTAATAAAATATTCACCAACATGTTTAACAGTAAAAATAACGGTACGTTGTCTTTATGCGCGGTTCGGGTTTTATTGGCCATTTCGCTTCATTGGCTCAGATTTTTACAAATGATAGGTACATATATGCATGTATGTATGTATGTATGTATGTACCTACTTATGTAATTTGCATCCCAAAGTAAGTGCAATGTTTGAGTACAAGTTGGAAACTTCGTCTGATGACATGGTGGTTTTTTTTTTGTAAATTCAAGGAGTAGTAGCCACTTCCCAGCAGGTGTAGGGCACGCTAGTTAGATTTAACACATAATGATGTTTACAATAAATTTTCTCAGTAAATAGAGTGCAAAGATGTTGTAATCTAAAGATGTATGTTGAGATGTTTGGAACCATAGATAACTGAAGCTTGGGGCCAGTTAGTGCGTCACTTTAACATAACACTTACTATTATATTGAAAACCCGCGTGGCGGAACGGTCACCATACCGGTCTGACGCGCAAAGGGTTCTGGGTTCGATTCTCGGCCATACAGATATCTGAATGATGAATTTATATTTCTTTTCTGGAACTTTTTCGTATTTGTTTATTCGTCTTTGTGTGTCCATGTGCTCACAACACAGGAAAAAATCCTTGTGTGGAGTTGGATGTTGGAAGTGTATAGGTACCTAGGTACTTAAAACGGTTTTAAAACATAACTTGACGCTCTTTTAAACAATTCCGTGTATGAAAGTATATTATTATAAGTATATCTTAGTCACACACAAAACGTAGTAAGGTGCCGCATCGATAAGCCAATTACACAATAGTGTGAGTAATACGATCGTCCATTGTCACTTGTCCGCAACGCCGGCCTTTGTTTCTACAGGATTACATTACAACCCTGACCGATGCAGTCTTGAGTCGAAGATCATTTAGTGAGCTTAATTAATTAAGTATTAACATATAGTGCGGCAGAGCAATAGTCTAATGGTCCACGGTTGAAATAACAGTTATGCTCTCTTTTCTTTGAAGTTGTGTATGTTTTAGAAGTTAGTTCTTGCTTGTTTTTACTCTGAATCATTGTGACTTGATGTAAAAGAAAAGTACTTGTAGTGTACTTGTTGTATACTAAGAGTTTTGTAAAAAAAAAATCATTGATGTTTTAATTCAGTAGGTACCTAAAAAAAGGTATGTACTTACCTTCCGCACTAGTCCAGCGTGGTAGACTATGATCTTAACTTCTCACTCCCAGATACCTACACCTGATACCTGAACCCAACACTAGATAAAAAATGGTTTGAAGAGAAAATCGATAAACTTAAAACAAAATCTATCCATTAATTATCTTAAAAGCGATCTATCTTTCGTGTTCAATCAGACGCAAATTAGCGAAAGTGGTGTTTAAGATCTATATCAGCCTTAATAGCAATGTTGCGTTGCTGTGTTCCAGATATAAACGCGAGCGTGAGTTTGTTTGTAACGCTTTAACTACTCAACCGATAATTATGATATATCACATAAACATTGCCAATATCCAGAAAAGAACATTTTATCCCGAAAAATATATTACTCCTGTACATATTAACACGAGCGAAGCCGCGGGTAAATACTAATTTACGTATTTAGCTGATGTCGGGCAAAAGTCAAGTCCTATATACCCGCAGTAGCCATTTCAGCTTTCAGTTGTAGAATGCATGCTAGTTCGGTAGTTACAAGAAAGAAACTACTCGTAAGTGCAAGTGCACTGCAAGATTTATGTCTAACATTTGTGTTTTATGACAAGCATTTATTTGGTTTTAAAATTCATTAACGCCATAATTCTACAATTTAATATAGCTTCTACACCTGCGTGACGACTCGCATGGAGCAGGGGTTACCATACCGGTCTGGTAGCGCAGTAGGTCCCGGGTTCGATTCCCGGTCAGACAGCTACCTGATTGATGAGTTTAGATTTCTGTTCTGGGTCTGGGTGTCTGTGTATTCATCTTTATGTGCCCGTGGCACCCACGACACAGGAGAAAATCCTACTATGGGGCTATGAGTGTAGAAAGCGTTTTTTTCTACAATATTCTATTCTTTCATGAGGTTGAATATTGTTAAGTATCTTCAAATATTGTAAAGTAGATTTGTATAGGATACGTCTTGCAGATTTGTAATTTGTTCTCTTCGTATTAAAGTAAAACATGCCTGAAGTGTTAATGTTCATAAAAAGTCTGAATTCGGTCGCTAATATCAAATGAACTCGGGCCAATCAATCATGATGCTGGCAGCAACAAGTTCTTCATAAATGAAAAAGGTAATTTACAAATACATCTGCAAGAGAGATAAAAAGCTCGCAAGTCAACTGTCAAACAAGTTGCAACATCGAATCGAGATATTGATTCGAGATTTTATCTAATATAAGTCAAGTTAATTTGCAAACACGCCTGGAGGATAGATAGGAAACCTTGATTAAAAACATGTTTATCAAGTTCAAGATGTCAACTGTTGAAGTTGCAATATCGCATCGCGATGCTGTGTGACGTCGTGAGAATCCGAGAGATCTTATCGAATTCGTTTCACTTAATCTAGGCAATTCAACTCGTCATCTGTTAGCTGTTAGTTAGTTTACCTTGAGTGACACCCACTAACAGATCCTGAATTATCGTTTGTCTCTGACTGAAGACTGATGGTAAAAAAAACATGGCAAAGAGAGCTATAAAAACGTCCTGGTGAAGAAAAAATGTCCTATTAGGATCTGGTCACGCTCTAAAAGGTAATCTTTTTCGATTGGGCTTGGGTTAAGTCTACTTACTCATTTAATTTTGCCCCTAGCTTGCGGTTAAAAACCCTTTCCTCAATCGCTACTGAGAATACCTTAACTATTGGCCAAACGAACGTATGTCAGCCCTAACTTTGCACATAGTCTGACATTTTTATCGTCGAACGAGGAATCTGATGACACCGCTGTGCAGACACTTTTATCGCTAGACTTTTACTCTACCTGCCATATCGAAATTTTAGTCGTTTTGTAAGATTTTATTCTGGACCGTCAAGGTAATGCTTTCTGTCTTTGAATGGTTTACTAATGGTTCTGGTGTATAGAAAGAGTCGCTTTATTTGCGTCATATTATGACATAAGTGAGATTCAGTTTCCATTTAATTAATTTAAGTACATATTCTATAAACAAAACACTGAATACGAATGCTGGAAAGATTGAAATGATAATATTGATTTTAACATTGTGTTTAGAGCACCGACCACAGTCTTGACAGACTTGAGAGAGCACTAATAATTACACAATAAGCTCAATATCTCAGAAGATACAATGTTCACATTGCTTAATACAGTCAATTTGGTCCTAACAGTGTCGTCAACGACAGTTTTATCGTAACCATAAACAGTCACGTTCATAGAAAAGTGAAGATAGTTTTATTAGGACAGTAATTTTGTGCCGACACGACCTAGAAGGAACTGGTCCTTATATTGAAGGTAAGGTTAATTATGTAAATAAAGTCGACGGATATCAGTTTACCTTCACAGTAAGTCGTGTAGTTGGATTAACATACATAGTAATTACTTTATACGTATCAAACGTTGACTATTGTAGTATTTGCCTCATAATGTGATTAAATGTAATAAGTAAACAACTATGAAAATATAACTACTACATATGTATTGCTAAATAAAAACAGTTTTAAGCGCTGCTGTTTTGATTGCAATGATATGGCAAAGGAGTTCCGCTTTCCTTTGATGTAGCAAGTTAGCAACGCATCAGTAAACCTCCTTATCATCAGATCATATCTGGGGTTGATTATGATATGTTCTATATTCGGATATATGTTAGAAGTAACAAACGAGCATGCAGTCCACCTCATGGTAAGTGGTCACTGCCGCCCGTGAACACCTGTAGTCAACCCCAGATAAGATAAAGGTCCTACCTGAGGTTGACCACAGATGCGTTGCTACCTCTGATAAGTATGTCTCCCTTACCACCTTACCCCACCGTTCAGACCAAAATACAGCAGTGCTCCACACTGCTGCTATAGACAGATATAGGGGTGGCGGTAGTACCGCCGGAGTCAAACTCCATAGGGTTCTATCACCATAAACCTAAACCTAGACCAGCATGCTTGTTAATATATAACAAGAATAAACGCTACAAAGTATTTTATTGTTACATCGTAAAGCATTGACATTTATTTCTATGTTATCCACATACCTACAATACTGTACTGCACCTACTGCATTCTATTCTTCTATAGCCACTGTATAAAGCCGTTGGATATAATTGTATGGTAGTGGCGTAAACAAAAGCTGCAAAATGCTAGTTGTAAAGTGGCGTCATTGTACAAAAGGGTAGTAAAGTTATACCATGATATATCCTGAGCTTCCCGACTACAGTTGCAGAATGGGCAGTATCCTTATATTGCGTTTTAGCGTTTCTTGAGACTTAGAATACGGTATGTGCTGTGTTATTAGCTCTTTGTTCTGCAACTTTTAATATTTCCGGATACTGTAAAATAACTGAAAGGAAGAAACGGTTTTGTATTGAAATGCCTGTCTAAAGATGAATATGGAGTGTTTCAATGCAATAATCGATTTTAAAAGCTTAATTATTATCAAGCTGATCAACGCGGTTTCACCCGCGTAAAAAAAGTAAAAAGGAATACTTATTTAAACATAGGTAACAACCTGCGCTCCCGCGAGGGGGCTCGCGTTGTTGCCGCGCGTTACGCGCGCTAATGGTTTTTTCGAAAATTAAAGTAGCCTGTGTTACGCCTTAGACCTTCAGCTATCTACCAGTGAAAGTCCCGTCAAACTCGGTCCAGCTGTTTAGAAGATTAGCTCAGCCAAACAGACATACAGACAGACATACAAAAATTTTATTGCATTTTCGTTATATGTATCATGTATACTTTTATATGCATTGAGTAAAAAAATGTTATTTTGAAATCACAAACAGCAATTTTATTTATTTGTATAGATTTAGCCCTATTATCCGTTTCTGTGTCACAGTTAGTAAATAGGCAGACGTTTATATGATACATACCGGTTTTACAGAATAACCATGAAGAGTTTGACACCTTAACTTCTTCGATAATATTCATCATTATTATACACTAAGGTTCGCTAGCACTTGTAAAGATTCACCTGAACCACAAACGGTTATTTTAAATTAAGTTATCAAAATGGAATTGCTATTCAGTAACATCACTCATCAAGGTGGAATCCTAATTTGAACCCGACCGCCCCGTAATTGGAGGGCTTCTTGTTGCCGGAGACAATTAAAATATTTCGCTTGAACAAATAAGTTAAAGGTCGTAATTGCCTGTTTGCGAAATTAAAATTAACGAGCACTCTGTAAGATGGGAATATCTTTCTGGTTCATGGCAAAATTGTATAAATTGGACAAATACGAGGAAATTCTAAATGTCGTATGATACAAGTTAAGAGCCATAAGGATAGCTTCATTTATTAGATCTTGCCAATTGCTGTACCTAAAAAGTAAAAATGCAAGGTTCTTAGAGACTAATAAGTACTACAACAACAATTTAAAGCAAGACAAAAATAATAAAACTATACATGCGGGAATTATATTATAAGGGCTCCGTTTCAGTCATTTGAATTTTTATTATTAGGTAAAGAACTCTAAAAAATGTATTGTTGTAATATATGTATGTTGCAATAAAGTATTGAGTATTTTCACGTATAGTCTAATTGATATTGAATTGATCATTGTAATATCATGATTTAAAACAAAAAAATACTAGTACGTTGCACTCATATTAAAAATGAGCACCTTTTTCATTGCGTGCAGATTTATTCACAGCTTCCTGAATATTTTACTAAGTGCGTCCTAGAGAAACTGTTTTAGAGGCTCTCATCACTCGGGAATTCCAAAGGTCACACGTCCTACATTTTTGAAAAGTGTAGCAACGTGTCATATTTAATAAGGAACCGTAATACCTTGTCCGTATGTAAATTATGTGTGTTTCTGTAAGTGAAAAGGGAAGAGCAATACATGATGTAGGGTTTTTCTACTTCTTATGTAATAAACTTATTTTATATTCAAAGTAGATCCTTTACAGAATTATTTTCGATAACAATAATAAACCGCCTCTTCATATGGTGTTTCGTTATGGAGAAAAAACGACGAAAGAAACTCCGTCACACATCTTTTTCAGAAGTTTCATATTTTACGCTTACAGTATGGAGAACCCTTTAGACCACATAGTCTTAGCAGTCAAGTTATCACTTGTTCTATAGCACACACGAAATCTCACGAAGGCTTTTGTTAGCTCGAGATGTCTAAAGAACATAGATCAACATTGATCTATTACAATGTTTCTTCTGTGCTTCCATCTCCTCTTACAATAAGAGGGATTACGGCCACCAATACGGTGCCAAGTGCTTGTCGGTATCAGACACATTTGAGAATATCATTCTTAGAGACCACGTGGTCATGTAAGTATATCACAATGTTTTTCGTCATTATATAAGCGCGTGATAAGCTGCTTACAATGGTTTTCTTAACTTATAAGCGTGTGAAAAAATGTTTACGTATATTATCATTTTGTTAGAAATAATTTCACTGTTTACAATATTTCCTAAGTCTTAAGTTTCGACATAAGAGTTGTTTTTGTTGATTAACTGGAAATTGTTGTTTTCGTCAATGTATAAGCATGAAATAAGCTCCTTACAATGGTTTTCTTAACTTATAAGCGTGTGATAAATTTTGTTTACATCATTTTCTTAGGAGAAATTTCGTTGTTTTCAATATTTTATAAGCCTGAAGTTTCGACATTAGAGCTGTTTTTGTTGGTTCACTGAAAATCGATTTTGTATTCTTTTCTCGGCAGCCTTGTGACTCCGAAGGGCAAACTTTTGTAAGTGGTTTACTTCTTAACAACAGTTTAATGAAATGCGCGACACTAACGTTCTTTTATTTTTTACAATTTCAGAATTTTTAAACCTAATGTCTCGGTAAAGACTTTGTTATAATGGTGCATTAAAGTTTTAATAGCTATACAATGAGCGGTTTTTATACTTTGAATAATTAAGAAAAGGTTGAGATATTATATAGGTTCTTACTTGTAGTTTTTAAATGAAATGTTATAGCGTAAGTCTTTAATATTAAACGGGTGCACAGCCAAATTTCATGATTTTTAGGAGTATCAAAATTTCGTTATTATTAATTACAGCATTTCAGCATAATAAAATTTAAAGGTTCTTTCATTGTTATATGTTTCTAAATTTTTTTTTTCTTTCTTTTTTTATTCTTTCATGAAAACCTAAACAATTCAAGGTTTTCTGCAATTACGACTAGACAAGCAGTAAAAAATTATATAAGGATTAAATTATGTATTTTTTTTACTAAATATTCCAGGCTTTGCCTATGTTCATTCAAGTATTGAAGCAAACATTAAAATAAATAAAAACAATTTCATGTAAATATCGCAGCTTCCGACGCATGTTGATTTTGTTAAATCAATATCAAAGTGAAACGTATCCAATTAAATGATTCTCAGAATTAATTACTCGAAGCTCCATCGACTACCAATCTGTGAGCAATAATTAACCTTTTTGAAATATTAATTACCGTTAAACGTTATACAGTAAGCGTCTTGTGTCTAATCGCTTATCGTTAAACTATTAACATGGCCTGAAATTAATTAAACATATTGAAATGTTAAGCTCTGTTAAGCTCTTACATCTTGTAAGTGCGTATAAGATTTTTTTTATTGCAGTTACACATTCTACTGATACTAAGTTGTTAATGCCGCTTGTTCTGTAATTCACACAAAAATACACTAATTAGCTCGGTTATATCCAAGGAAACTTTTAAGGTCTGGTATAGAACCTTTGAAGTTTCTATCTCATCAATCAGAAGACCAAGTACACTAAGGTAGAATGAGTAGCAATGATGTCATTGCACTCATAACTAAAATAGTCTATGGTCCCACTCCACCCACGAAGGGTTAGACTCTTTAGCTTTTATTGTAATACTAGCTGAACCCCGCGATTTCACCCGCGTTTAAAAAGTAAAGAAGAATACATATTTAAACATGAAAGTTATCCCGCTCTCCCGCGAAGACGTGCGCATGCGCGTTCACCGCGCGCTAATGGATTTTTCAAAAATTAAAGTAGCCTATGTTACTCCTTAGACCTCCAGCTATCTTCCAAAGAAAGTCCCGTCAAATTCGGTCCAGCCGTTTAGAAGATTAGCTCAGCCAAACAGACAGACAGACAAAAAAATTAATTGCATTTTCGTTATAGGTATCGTGTATACTTTCGTATGTATTGAGTAAAAAAATGTTATTTTGAAATCACAAACAGACACTTCAATTTTATTTATTTGTAGATAATATTGTA
>DWPV01006372.1:0-11587 GCA_018251915.1 Urbanus proteus proteus
GCAACCGCGGCGGTAGCGGAACCGCGCAAATCAGCGGTCTCGTGAGTATGTAAATAAAACCGCAGTTCTTTAACCGCTGTCAGTCCCTATGTATGCTTAGATCTTTAAAAATAAGCGACGGATTTCGATGCAGTTTTTTTTATTAGATAGAGTGATTCAAGAGGAAGGTTTGTATTTATAGGTTAGAGCCGCGGGCAAAAACTAGTCCTTAGTAATTTAGACTGTCCGGTCTTTTTCCGACAATCTCCGGCCGAACTAGCAAGCCTGTCCGTCGGTTATTCGGTCTGACGACCTAGCCCCAGTTGTTGCTAAGCCGAGATTGGCATTATGTCCGTGATTTTCTCAGCCGTGACGGAAATTCTGGTCTTCAGATAAAGGTCAAAGGTACTTAAGTATGTACTTAGGTACAATGTAGATTTTAGATAAGGTCGCTGCAAAAAAACGATATTGAGTTTTCATCCCATATTTTCAGCCTTCCTAGGGAATAAATTCTTATAAAAATTTCTTAGTCCATCTACGGGACTTTTTTATATGACTGAAAAAGCAAACGAGCATGCAGTCCGCCTGATCGTAAGTGGCCACTGCTGTCCATGGACATCTGTTACCAACCCCAGATAAGATCAAAGTCGTGCCTGAGATTGACCACAAATGCGTTGCTACCCCTGAGGACTGAGTTGGAACGCCTTGGATAAGTATGTCTCTCTTACCACGCCCTTAAACCCAGAACACAGCAGTGCTTAACACTGCTGTTATAAGGGAGAAATAGGTGTGGCGGTGGTGCCGCCGGAGTCGAACTAAATAGAGTTCTATCGCCTTTAAGAACTATCAGTGGTAATATCAGTACGTGATCTATTAAGTAGATTATCATTTTTATGTAAATACCTATCATGCAAGTTCATTAAAGGTGACGTGGCTAATTAATTTGGAAGTAATTACCCGACGTCAGCGCGATCAAGGTCATTCTAATTATGTTTATCAGCTAACTCGTGAAGGATGACAGATGGTGTCTATTATCACTTTAGCGTTGTTTTTGAAATTTCGCTTAGATAATAAAATGAAGAGTAGGTACCTACACTTTGTTTAAACGAGTAAGGTTAGGTTAGTAGTAGTTAAGGTCCAATAAGCATTGATGGAGGAAGATGAGGGATAGCGGCCAAGTTTACAATCTCTGGAATCAAGGGTACAGAGGGGTTATGGGGATCAAGTACCCAAATCTAAACGCATGTAAATCGGGTCTGGGTGTTTGTGTATTTGTCTTTGTGTGTCCATGGCACCCACGATACAGGAGAAAATCCTACTGTGGGGCTATGAGTGTCGAAAGCGTCTTAAGTAGGTACTTCATCTGTTGTCCCTGTATTACCGGGACCAAAATAGAGCTACGGTATCCCCTGCCTGTCGTAAGAGGCGCCAAAAAGGCAGCTAGGGTGAGCTCTAACCGTCCATCCAGTGACCCTGGAAAGGACAGCGGTATGTGTGGTCACAACCGTCAATACAGACATACGCAAGTTAGTTAGTTGAGCAGATGCTCACCGGGGTAAGCTCCGAGTAGGGCATCGCACTTGGAGGATATCCCACATACCCCTGTGTCCCCGTAAGGCGTCGGGCACCTTTTAAACGATTCCCCCTCGTCAAAAAAAAGGGACTAGGTTACAAGCTAGGAGCAAAATTTTAGAAATATGAGCAACCAGGACCCTTTTTAGAAATTGATTTCCCGTTTATTTTACCATCATAATCAGGCAAACATAACATTCTGTAAAACAGCTTTTAAGGGTTTTCTTAAAAACTAAAAATACCATGAAATAAACATACATGTATTTCAAATCTTTCACAGTGATAGTTTCGTGTTTTCTAATGTAACACGTGTCTTGTAAAATATATATGTGTCTTATTAACATTCTTTGATTAAATCACTAATTTAGATAACATTTAAGTAATTAATCGCATGACATTGGTATTGTTCATGCGTAAATACGCAAATGGAGGCGTGCTTAAAACATGTTTTTGTTTACGTGAGTGATACAAAAATCATGATTAATTAGATAGATTATTAGATAGATTCGCATATACGCTGAAGTGGCTGAAACCAACTTAATGGAATAAATAAATAACGCTTCACACTCATAGCCCCACCTTATGATTCCCTGTGTCGTGGGTGCCATGGATAACACACAAGACAAGGACACACACACAGACCAAATCCTACTGTGGGGCTGTAGGCAGAAAACGTTTAAAAAGCGTTAAAAATACTAGCTGATCCCCGCTGTTTCATCCGCATTAAACAGTAAAAAGGCACACATGTCATATTGTTTAAATATGTGTGCATAAGTGTTACTTGGATCTGCCGCGAAAAAATTAAGTAGCCTAAGTTACGCCTTAGCCGTAAGAAGATTACCTCAGCCAAACTAGTTTCTTGCGCCGCTTCTTTTCTATAACTAAACACCTTCCGAAGTTGTGGTAGTGAAAAAATAACACTATTGACGTCCATAATAAATTATTGTAAAGAATCGACATTGAATAAAATAATTTTGATTTTGATTTTTGATTTTAAAACAAAGACAGGCGGATAATCAGGCAGTCAAAAATGCTTTCAATCGTATTTATTACTAGTATTTACCCGCAGCTTCGCTCGCGCTCATGTGTACATTCGCACAACGGGGCCATAGGTATAAAAGTTACTCTTCTATCCCTCGGGAGTAGTATCGCTTTTCGGGATAAAAGGTATTTTATGTCCCCCTGGCAATATGTGTGCAAAATTTCATAACGATCGGTTTAAGGTCATTAACGCGTGAAGGCGTTACAAATAAATAAACGGACATTCGCATTTATAATAATTAGGATTTTATAGGTTCCGTGTATAGGTAGGTATAGCCAAATCACTTTACCGACGTTTGTGCTCTTGTAGTAGTACACTGTCTGCAGATATATATAAAAAATATTTTTATTTTTTAACAAAAAGGTAATTAATGTTACACAAGCGTAAATTATTATCATGAACTCCAATTACAGATATTTTGTAGTTATCTTCATTTTAACTGTCAACAGATGACTTGTTTATCTTACTAATATTATAAAGCTGAAAGTTTGTGAGGATGGATAGATGGATGTTTGTTACTCTATAACTTAATGAATCCGGATGAAATTTGGTGCAGATATAGACAGTAGTCTAGAACAACATATAGGCTACTTTTTATCCCGTGGGATACGTTTGTTTTGTTTTGTCACTTTGTCAATCTCGCGACATTACTGATTTACTTTTAAAACGCAGGTGAAACCGCGGGGATCAGCTAGATAATAATAATTCGTTCTAATACAATATTAGATCCAAAGCCCATATCTCCTACCTAGGTTCGAGCACATATGCGTTGCTACCCGTAAGGACTAAGTTGGAACGCCTCGAATAAGTATGTCTCCCTTACCATACCCTTCAGACCAGAACACAGCAGTGCTACACAAGTTAAGTGCAGTGCAGTGCAGTGTTATTTCTATCCAATAACACACTGCTGTTATTGGACAGAAATAGGTGTGACTGTGGTGCCGCTGGAGTCGAACTACATAGAGTTCTACCACCTTCAAGTTCTTCTGTGCTATACTGCCGTTATTAGAAATAGGTGTGACTGTGGTGTCGCCGGTGTCGAACCACAAAGCGCTCTACCACCTCTAAGGATTGTAGGATTCTATCTAGAATTGATAACATTATGTCCATGGGCGGCAATATAACAAATCAATGTTATCAATCAAATACGTTTTATCATAATTTACACACAGTGTATCACTAGTATCGGTAAATAGTTGAATAGTGATAATTTATGATTAATTAAAATTCGCAACTTTCCACAAGATAAGATTGTCTTATCTGTCCCAAAAAAATATTATGAGTAGATATTTAACATTATAAGTACATCAGTTAACATACAATAGGTATTAATTAACTTCTAGATTTTTTGTGATAAGTACATTATTTTTTCTCTTGAAATAATAATTAATCAATTCTTAACTGTTAAGAATGACTTAATGTTAAGGGTAAACATAATAATAAATAAAAAAATGACTCAAATTCTTCATTTTATCTTTAATTTATATCACTATGTACTGTCTGTTTTATTTAATTAATAAAAGATGTAAAATTTTAAGTAACAAAAACGTTTCACAAAAATTTAACATTTTTTTTTTTCAAAAGTAAAGTTTCACATCGTAGTTTATGTTTAGTTAATTCTGGTTTAAAATTTTTAATTGCTTGTATTGCGTTTAAATATTTCTCCCGGACACCGTCGCGGGAGCGCGAGATATCACTTACGTTTAAATAAGTACAGTTTTTTACTTCTTTAACGCGGGTGAAACTGCGTAGATCAGCTAGTCTTACTAATATTATAAAGCTAAAAGTTTGTGAGGATGGATGGATGGATGTTTGTTACTCTATAACTTAAGAACAGCTGAATGGATCTAGATGAAATTTGGTGTATACATAGATAGTAGTCTGGAATAACATATAAGCTACTTTTTACCCCGATGTGCGGTTCCCGTGGGATACATTTATTTTGTTTTGCCGCCGCGTCAATCTCGCGATATGTTTATTGATTTACTTTTCAAACGCTGGTGAAACTGCGGGGATCATCTAGTACAAAATAAAGCAACATCGTGCGTGGTCGGTAGGTGGATGAGTGACCGTTAGAAGGAAAGTTTCAAGCACTCCGTGCTTCGGAGGGCACGTTAAGTCATCGGTCCCGGTTGTTATCATTAGATAGCAGTCGTTAAACCTCGTCGGAGGTGGTTTGAAAAAATCCGCGGTTTGGTCACTAACCCGTACCTCCTTCATCAATACGCATTGGAGCACCGTAGTGAAGTACGCTCCAAGCTTCTCCCAGTTGTGGGAATAGACTCGTGCCCGGCAGTGGGATATAAATAATGGTTGCAACGAGTTTAATTGAAATTAAAAAGAAAAAAATCCTAGGTGTTAAATATCTATACACATTTGAAAAATGCACCCAGATTTTATTTTTCACCAAATCGTGATTTTGAAAGATTTTGTGAGAAAGCGGGCCATAGTATGTAGGATAAGTTCGACGGCGAAAAAAAGGTCGCTCGATCATAATATCTGTATTTTTGATCTCTGGAAAGACGGCAAAGAAGGTCGTTTACGCTTTTTAAGTTCATGATTTGGTATCGGGAAAAAGCGGGACCAAGCCTGTCTCGCGTAGGACACTCAGTTTTACATGCAACAGCGGGATTGTCCCTCTAAAATCGCAACTGGCAACGCTGAATACTAGTGTTGTTACGAATCTTCGCATTCTAAGTCGCATTCGCGAATATTCTCGAAATTTTTGACGCAGTCGCAAGAAACCATGCGAATGTTTTGCGAATATATTTAGCTAACTAAGATAAACTTTGTAATTCTTCTCTTTAGTGTAATGAAAATTAACTATTAATAAAATCATAATTAAACTCAAAATAGTCAAAATTCAATTAATTCTTCCTTATATGGAAAAGATTAAATTCTTAAACTATAATACCTACTTCTTGTAAAAAAGCAAAATGTTATTTTTAACAAAAAACAAAAACAACTGACTTTCATATCACAAAAAGTAAAGAATAATTTTAATAAATGTAAATAAGTAAATGTTATTATGGTACATAGTTGGCACTCAACTTTTTGGTGAATTACGTAAACATTGCCGATATAATGTTTTGTTTTTGTGAAAATAATACAATGTAAAACGAAAATACAATTTAAAAAATTGTCTGTCTGTCTGTCTATCTGTTTGGCTGAGCTAATCTTCTAAAGGACTGGACGGATTTTGACGGGACTTTCACTGAATGATAACTAATGATGTTTTTGCCATTTTCCGGAAAATTAGAGAGAATTTTCCAATTTCTACGAAATACCACCGGGTCCACCTGTGAACTAGCCACATGTTTGAATCGTGTTGATCGGTCGTAAAAATTTGGCTGACATACAAGAAATGTCATATTTTTATGGTTTCTACAAGATCAACATTCGCATTCCCATCCGCGAATTTTAGAGACAAATATTCGCATTGACATTCGCATGTATGCCGAATATCATAGATCCAACATTCATTACATCACTACTGAATACATAAAACACACACTTACGGGTACCACCCGCAAGCCAATCTTAGTGTGGAATGAAAACAACATCAAAACAAAACATAGTATCAGTGATTTACCTAATTATTTATGTGATTATGACGACACTGATGAACATTATGATTCTTATTATACATGTTGTTCATAAATGGCCCCTATTTTGTACTCCGGCAACCGGCAATATATGAAGGCTATAAAGACTGTTATAATATTAGGTATAAAGACTGCTATAATATGTAAGGTTTCTAAGGATGGTACAAGGTAAAAGATGGTAAAGGTGGTAAAGGGTGGACCTCCGTGGTCAATGTCCGGAGTCACCTGATAACAGCGGTATTAGGCGCTGCAGTGGTCTGATTTAAAGTGTCATTTATGGTATAGACACAGACAAGGTAAGACATACTTGTCCAAGACATTACACCTTAGTCCTGACGAGTAGCAGAGCATCTGTAGCCTACCTTAGACAGATCTTTTTAAATAGATGTCCATACGTGGCAATGGCAACTTATCACCAGGTGGACTGTTTGCTCGTTTTCTACTTCAATATTATAAAAAATACAGCTACGTGTTTATGCACTTAAGGACCGTAGAAAAATATGATTTTTTTTCTCCTCTCCGCTTGTGTGATATTTACGAGTACTCTAGATAGACGGACAATGAAAATAACGATATTCGGTTGATATATATTTCACTCCACTCTTCACTGTTTTGGAGGAAATCATCCTGACACGTAACTGTATCTTATGTTCATTGTAGTAATGAATATTGCTATACATATATGTATTATGAAAATATACTATTATTGAGATTATGGGAACTATTTTATTTATTCTATAGTTTTTATACTGACATTATTAAAAATGATAGTCCATTGCAAACTATAAATTTACATTGTAAACGTTTAAAAATAAATATTTTTCTATTCTGTTGTATTTATTCTATAATATCTAGTCAAACAAGCTTAAAGTATTACTAGTTCTTATGTGATAAGCGGAAGGCAACAGTTTTCACGTAACTCAACGTGTAAGCAATGCTTATAGATGCTTACTAAGCATGTATAAATGCAAAGATTTTTATTAAATACCTACCACGCGGCGTTGAAATGGATATGTACAATATTATTGAAAATATAGATTATTTTTAACATGTGGAACTGAAAAAAGTCATAAATGGCAACAAGCTATCTTGCCCCATCTTCTAGGCAAGCGTGCCTCATCCTAGGCCTCATCATCACTACCAGGTGAGACTGAGGCCAAACGCGCCTGTATTAATAAATAAAATAATAATAATAATTAGCATGGGACTCACTCGACAAGTGGTATAAGCCTGGAGCATATTCCAAGATGTAATATGGATTTTTACAAAATCTACCAAAATATTTAAAAATTTGTTACCTACCTTTTAAGTTTGTTGTATTTTATTAAACAAAGTTTTTTAAGAAAATAAACCAAAAAATATCTACTTAAAATTCTACTATCTACACCATTTCAGGAGTGACCAGTATTACAAATGATAGAATATTAAATAAAACGCAATTGAATAAATGTCAGTGAATAGGTGCCTACTTTACAATAAGACGAATGCAATATCAGCAATATGGATATAAATAAGTAACCATATTGCACTGACCCCTAATTCATAATTTCAATTACTTTGAGCTTTTTCCTTAATTTGTCTATAAATACAAAAATAGTACTTAACATACAAAACAAATATTACGATGAGAAGTCCATATAATTTCATAACATTGATTGCAGTTCCACGTGAGGCAAAAGAACTAGTTATCTATACAAATAAATAAAATTTAAGTGTCTGTTAGAGATTTCAAAATCTCATTTTTTTACTTAATGCATATGAAAGTATACATGATACCTATAACGAAAATGCAATAAAGAATTTTTTTGTCTGTCTGTCTGCCTGTCTGTTTGGCTGAGCTAATGAGCGGGGATCAGCAATAAATAAATAAATCTACAATAAGATAAATGCAATATGGATATAAGTAACCATATTGCTTGGACTTCATAATTACTCATAATGCTGGGTCAGAATTCATAATTTCAATGACAAAAAACAAATATATGTCTATAAATACAAAAAATATTACTTAATATATTAAACAAATAATACGATGAGAAGTCCTTACAATCTCATAACATTGTACAGTTCCACGTGAGGCAAAACAACTATATGAGTATAAAAGTAGGGAGCGATTGAGAATAAAACTGTGTCAAGGACGAAGCCATGATACAAAGCAACTTATTGTATAGGACTCTCCCCTTCATAAACCGTATTATTAAACCACCCCAATGTACCCAACGGTTCTCTAAATATTTTTTGCAAAATTGACGACTTTTTTGCTATCTATACTAAGATGTAGTAAAAATGAAAGTTACAGCATGCATGTTCATGTAATCATTGAAAAAAGACAATCAGCAGGACTAAGAATTTTATATACAGAAAATTATATATTTTTAGAATTTTTGTATGAGTCTGTTTGTATGAAATCGCATAAAACTGAAACTGCTGAATTTATGATAACCGATTTATAGTCCGTATCTTGCAGTAATATCTAAAAGCTATTTTTTATCCAGTCAGAAAGAAATCTGAATGATGAATTTATTTCTGTTCTGGTTCTGGGTGTTTGTGATTTTGTCTTTGTGTGTCCAAGGCACCCACGACACAAGAGAAAATCCTACTGGGTTATGAGTGTAGAAAGCGTCTTTATCACTAAAATCCAGTTATATTAATTTATAAGTTACTAGCTGATCCCCGCGGTTTCACCCGCGTTAAAAAGTAAAAAAGAACACTTATCTAACGTAGGTAACATCCCGCGCTCCCGCGAGGGGGCCCGCAAGCGCATGGCGCGCGCGCTAATGCTTTTTTCAAAAATTAAAGTAGCCTATGTTACGCCTTAGACCTTCAGCTATTTGCCAGTGAAAGTCCCGTCAAAATCAGTCCAGCCGTTTAGAAGATTAGCTCAGCCAAACAGACAGACAGACAGACAAAAATTTGAAACAAAAACAAAAATAATAAATTCAACAAAATACAATACCCCCTGTAGTTTCTCACTCGATCCGTAATCTGTCCTGAAATCAACAAATCAAACGGATAACAGTGGGGTTTGATAAAGAGTTGGATAAATAGTAATAATTCGTGAGATGTTACTACCTATAAGTTTCACGATGAAGTTGTTGGCGGTGTTACTAGTCGCTGTGTCGTGTTAGTACAGATTATGTGATTTCTTCCTATTTTACCACTTCGTGACCATTGTTCGTGACGTTGTGTCTTCTTATTTTACTTCTAGATAATCAGTCTAGCTTTTAAAAGCATCAAAAGTGAAAACCAAAACTTACATTGATTTCTCCGACATTATAACTCATTCCTCATTAGATATAATTAACGTGTACCGTCGCTCTAATAACAAGCTCACGTTAATTAAAACCAAAATATTTTTCGCCCGTTATTTTTGTTACGTTAAATGAAGTGGCTATACTCTTGTAAAAATAATGCTTGTTACTTCGAAAATTAATACGTGTAGCGCTACAAAATTTTCAGAGGTCGCACGTCGTTTTTGAGTGGTTTGCAAATCGAATTCTTTATACGTCCAGAAGAACCAAAGTAACCAAGCAAACATTTGTAATCGAATAACATTTTAGATTTTTGAAGAGAATTTCCCTAGAAATTAATACTATCTATCTAATTTAAATAAAATAAGGTAAATAAAACATACATTCCAAACAAAAAATCATAGGATTTAGAAGAAACTAGCTGATCCCAGTTTCACTCGCGTTAAAAATGTAAAAAGTATAAAGGAATACATATCTAAACATATGTAACGCCCCGCTCTCCCGTAACGGCGACCGCAAGCGCGTGGTGCGCGCTAGTGCTTTTTTCCAAAATTAAAGTAGTCTATGTTACGCCTTAGATCTTCAACTATCTTCTAGTGAAAGTCCCGTCGAAATCGGTGTAGCCGTTTAGAAGATTACTTCAGCTAAACAGACAGACAGACATTTTTTAATTGCATTCTTTTATCGTGTATACCTTCATATGCATTGAGTAAAAAAATCTTATCTTAAAATCACATACAGACATTTTAATTTCATTTATTTGTATAGATGTGTCATTGAATTAAACACAAAATGTATTTTTTCATGAAGTCAAGAGTGCTCTTAATTATATTACAGTGTGCGCTGGCGAGGAAATTCCTCAAATACCAGGAGACAACAGCCACTATGTAGAGGGTCAGAGCCGGTACATCTGGATGCCTGATGGTGAAGGAGTACCCCATCTGGTCGACCTCGAAGAACCAGTTGATGAAGAACTTCTTAGCAGCAGAAATGGTGCTAACAACCAATACTGGCTCTTTACCAAGTAAGTATCACAGTATCAATATTATAATCGTTGCAACAATATATGCTCAATTGTTTATGGTGACATAAAGATCAATCTTAATGAAATCGTCTATTAATGAAGTTGATGATCTACTTTGTCAATATTTTCTATATAACAATACAACTTTCAATATTCAGTTCAAATTAGGTCGAACTGAAAGTTTTACAGGGCGCAATCATTGTATCGTGTGCTTATTGATATACGTACTTTAATAATCATGTTTGAATTAAAACAATACGATAAAACTTTTATAAAATTTCTAAAAATAAAACTTTTAACAACGTCAAAGTCAGTTGAACTAGTTTCTATGGACGAAAAGTTTTCTTTATTCGTAAAAGTTCTTGCTATGTATACCCTAGAATTTATTATGGATACATATTCAGATGTTTCAACATCTAAATATTATTTTTCAGCCAAAACCCCACCAGTGCACAAATCATCGTTAACGGAAACGTGAACTCGATCAGGAACTCTAACTACAACGGCAACCGTCCCTTGATGGTCATTGTCCACGGCTGGAACAGCAACGGCAACTCTGACATGAACCCTCAGATCCGTAACGCGTACCTCGCTGTCGCCAACGCTAACGTCATCGTCGTTGACTGGCGTTCTCTTGCTAACGGTGCCTATACCACCGCTGTTCGTGGTGTTCCCAGCGTCGGACAGTTCCTTGGCAACTTCTTGGTGTGGCTCATCAATAACGGTGGTGGCAACTGGAACAACGTCCACTTGGTCGGCTTCAGTCTTGGTGCTCACGTTGTCGGCAATGCCGGTCGTACTGCCGGCCGCCGGCCTGGACGTATCACTGGTAATATATTACTTTATATTATTTCTATGTTAGTTACTATAAATTTTCTAAGCATTTTACGTCGTGTTGGCGCGTTGCCCAAGTGCTAATTTATAGTACTATACCTAAAGTACACAATTTTGAGATTTGATAAAATCAGTCAGTCGTGCAAGTTTCTTCGCGATGTATTCTTCTTTCGCCTTTATAAAAAATTAAAATTAATTAATTTCTAATTAGCACACAATGAATTACGAAAAATCAGAGACGTGCCTGGTATTGAAATAAATTTATTACAATATTATTAAC
>DWPV01006373.1:0-11586 GCA_018251915.1 Urbanus proteus proteus
CAGGAAAGGGACGAGTGAACAGAGGCACACGATGGTGCTATCTCGCTCGCACCCCGAAATGAACCTTTCGGAGGGTATGATGGAAAAGAGGCGTAAAAGAGAGGTACTCGTAAGGGCTTACCCGTCTCGCTCCCACGGCGGCAGCTGACAGCTTCCAATCCAGTGGTGGGGGGGTTTGCTGGTTACGGTCCCTTCTACTTGCGCACTGCAATCCGATACACTGCAAATCCAGACACTGTGATCCAATATTAGCACTGTAATCCTGTTTTTGCGGAGAATTCTTGCGGGGGCGTTCGAGAAAAAATATCGAATGCTCATCAAAGCGTTATTCCGCAGGTACCATAGCGAAAGCCGAGGAGTGCTTCGAGCTGCCGCCCATAAAGCACCTGCCGCGGGACATCTCGGACAACGTGCTGGAGTCCATCATCAACGAGTTCCGCGACGTGGCCAGCGACGCCGAGGAGGTCCGCCGCGCCAAGTCCGAGGAGCTGCAGCGGAAGCTGAAGCTCTACAACAGCATTATGGAGAAGAAGTGCGATGAGGAGCTCATCCACAGCAGCCGCAGGAGTCGGCGGCGGGAGGCGGGGCCGGGGAGCGGGGCGGGGGGCGGCGCCGTCCGCCAGGCCACGCCCACGCGACGGGCGTCTGACGTCAGCTACACCAGCCCGTGTGTCATGGACGTTAGCGTGTACGGGTAAGTGTTCATGTAATAAGTAAGGGTATGATGATACTAATTATATTTATTAAAAGAAAAGTTTTTTTTTCCAATTTGAGATTTTTCTATGACTTGTAATTTTTTAACATGCTTAATGTTGACGACTTTAGGTATTTCAGAGTTGAAAGGTGCAAAATAAACCTCATTCAAAATATAAATAAAGTCAATATGAATATGTTTTGTGATATGGGTTCGCATTTTTTTTTTATTATCTTTGCAGCGACATGCCCCAAGAGAACGACGACGTCCTCGAGCAGCAGATAGAAGAGAAGGAGAAGATCCTCGCCAAGATGCTCAACCTGGAGTCCCTCAGCATCAAGAGCCCCGACCTGCCGCCGCAGCCGCCGCAGGAAGAACACAAGTACCCCTACGAGTCCAAACATAATCAACCAAAAGAAATCATCATTAATAGCAACACTGAAAAAACGTTACCCGATAAAAAAGATAAGTTACCTGTGAACGAAAAAAAAACTACCCCACAAACAAATGTAGGAGACTTGGTCCCGAAAGTAGTGAAACTGCCGAATAACTGGAACCTAGAAAATATCGAGCTGAGGCTAGATATGAAAAATGGTCTGAAAAACGGAATCAACAACATAATCTCCCCCGACGATAATCTCGACAGCGAATGGGAAGTGATCTGATCTGAACTGTTCTGAATTATATTGAGTATTGTATTTATTGCATAGACAAATATGATGTTTCAATTTACGTGCCTAAGTTAAATATCATGGAGGTACGATATTCATAATAGATTTTGAGTCATTGATCTTTATTTCAATTTGATATATTTTCACAATTTATCATTATAAATTGTTAACAAAGTTACTTCATACAGCAACAATACGTGCCTTCGTGTATATTTATTATGTACTTTATGTACTTAGTATTAAAATGTGTTTTCTCAGTAATCAATTTTATTGAAATACTAAAATTTACGAAGTTACGTATATAATTGTCTTGTTTAATATAAAACAATAAAACTATCAATTACTATAAATATTTAAAATTAAAACACCATATTTGTCTGTTCAATATGAAATATTAGTATTAAAAATTGCCTGTTATAGAATACTGCAAAGCAAATTATGTTTAAGCAGAGAGTAAATCCTGGAAATGTTTAACAATATTTGGGACATTAAGTATTTTCTACCGAAGTTTATAATCACATTTATTCATTTCATGAAATCAGCTATACCAAAAAGCAGCTATATGAAAAAATATGGTATTAAAAGTAGCAAATTTTGCTCGAATCACATTAATGGATAGTTATACAAAATTAATATAGTAAATTATATAATTATTTTAGTAAGTAGTGTACACAAGCTTTATAATTCTTATCATATTTTATTTTTCTGTATTTTATGATTATCCAAGAAAATTAAATTAAGGCTAAATTTCGTCGAGATGCACATTCCAAAATAAAATTATTAATAAATGTAGGCGTTTATATGTTTCATAATTCAGTACTGTTATTAAAATATATCAGCTAATTTAATAATTATACTACGTACATCAACAAATATAATAAAGAACCTATGCATGATTTAAGGAAATAAATTATTACTTACAGGTAGTTTATTTAAAATGTAAGTGTACTTATGTACGCACGTAAGAAGTTATACTTCTTTGGAGTAGTTAATAAGATATATTATATTATACCTCACACGGGTTCACGCAACTTCACCCCTCCACACCCCCCTTAAATCACATTCTGATCTGTTTTTCTACACACTCTAGGAGAAGTATAACTTCGAAAAAGAAAGTGCGTTTTATGGTATTATGCATGTACATGATTGTTTATTAGTTATTATTGCATTTATTACTTAAATTATGAGGCTGAGTACGACAAGCAGGTCCGTGAAAACCTTCATAAAATGTTATATATCAATGAATGATAAGAGTGTGTAGGTTTTCTCTTGTAGTATGTAATTTAGTAAGGCTGAAGAGTTCCTCGAATAATCAAAAATATCTACAAAAATCGTTTATTACAATTAATGGTGAAAGAATATAGACGGTACAAATCAATTAATATTTTATCGAATTAATTAGAGATATTAGAACAACACAGCAATCAATTTCAGTGAATTTATTACTCAATGTATTTAATTTAACGCTTAGTAGATGTATTGTGTTACACTGATTGTATTTTTGTATGCAATTTGCGGGGATTTTTCGGTTTCTCCACGTTATGTGAAGTACTCTATAAGTGGTTGTCGGAATTATTTAATAATGACTCACTAATAATTATTTAAATTAGTTGTCCTGTTAAATTTTATAAAGAACAAATGTCTTATGATTTGCAAAAATATTTCATAATTAGCATAAATATTAGAAATATGTATTTAGTAAGCTACACGGACCAATTAGTCACTTTTAAATATTTTGCAGCTATTAAGTTTCTTATATTGAACTCCATTCAGCAACATGACAATATGTTTATAACATGATGCAATTATCTTATGAAATCAATTATTTCGATTCGAATTTATGAGGCCATTTTAATTTTAACATTATTTATGTATTGGTTATAAGTATAGCTTTGTTTGCGTACTTATAATTAGGCTAAAAATAAGTATTACAAGCTCCTCTACAGTTGCAATTGTAATTCATATTTTAATACTTAATTTACATAGTACAGGATATTATTATGTATTTTTATTAGCTCTCTTTTTTATTTAGAATTTTATATTTGAAAAGATATTGTTTCATCCATTGTGTGCATGTCAATTACATTATAATGATTTTGTAAAGTCAAATCCAGAAAGTGCTTTCCGTTAGGCGAAACCGCGGCTAATACGAGTATATACTACAGAATGAAAACCTTAAAATATATGCATGCATTTACCCCACTTTTAAATTCAAACTATCTTTATTAACTATATGAGCAAGGCTATGAGCTACATACTTTTAGTCGGTATTATGTTTTGAATTAAGTTGTTTTCGTTTTCATGACAATATGTTATTGTATGCATGAATTGTGGAAATTGCAAATGTTTCAAAATTTGATTTCAGTTATATTCATGGGGCATTGCATTTACTGGAGGGAGTCCGCAACAAACTAGTTAGTAGATAGTAATGCATTTGTACTACACGTAGCTTAGTTAAAATGTTTGTTTTGTGATACCAAACTGTATTTTTTGCGTGTTGAATTTTTATTCGAATTGCTAATAAAAATATTAATAAAAAATTATTTGTTTTACTTCTAAATTATAATACGCATTCGTAATTATTTTTACAAATTACAGTGCAATAATCACTAACTACACTATAAGAACATTTTAAAAATTTCTAAAATGATAAAAATTAAAAAGAGAACCTTAATTTTACCAAAATAAAACAAACAAAAATGTTCACATACAAACTTTATTTCTATAACACAATGTGGGACACTCCTTAGTCCGAATTTGCAGATCAATAAATAATCTTAACAAAAAAAACACCAATAACAATTTGGTCCACCGCCTGACAAGTGCAACACATTTGTCATTCAACATCCAAAATAAAACAGACTTTAGAACATAATTTCAACTTTACTGCTTATAACAATCAAAAGAACGTACAAAAATAAAAATCTAGATAAACTGGAACAATTAAGGTTAATCAAAACTCCAGATAATTTACTAAATCTAACTTTCTGGATAGCCGTAGTAGTAGTAGTGAATCAAAATAAAGTTATGAAACCTGAAGTCGAATAGAAGATGGAATGATCTAATTTGTTACTAGTTCAATAAACAGAAATTACAAGATTTAATTTGAAAAATTGAGCCATCAGCTTTCCAGAAAGTAGACATAAGTATAAAAAAATACAAATCAATGTTACATATTGGACGAAAAAAAAGGAAAATAGTCAATTCGACTTAAATAAACTAAAATTTAATTTATTGAAGTACTACTATATCGTAATACGAAACAAAAATATATCATAAAGCTCGACAGAGAAAAGATTCGTTTTATAAAATCAACAACTTTTACGAATAGGTGATATTAAAATTTAAAAAAATTAAACATGAAACTAATCCGCAGAGACCGTACGTTTATGAGTAAATGATAGGCTAATGATATTAGGAATATTAAGTACTTACTCTAGACAAACGATCGTAAATACAGTGGCATGATTCAATAATCTAGTGGCTACACAAGAAAGCAATATGGCTAAATGCATACTGTGTAAAAAACTTATAGAAAGTGGGTGAAATCGGATTAAAACGAGGTCGTTGTCAGAAAACAATTTCTGGCTAAGTGATTGGTTAGAATACTGTGGACTTGATATTCTCTTAGAATCTTGCTGTAAACGAGATACGAAGGTCAGTAATTAATACTACTTTGATCCTTGGTAACGAAATCTTCAGAAAAACGTGTATAACACTTTTTTGTCATACTATGTATACCTACTACGGACAGTGAGATTCCTTATCTTATTTATTTATTGTTACAGATTACGACCACACCTGATACACCCAGTGTGCATTTAGCCATATTTTATATAATAGGTACATTCGCTGTAAATACAAACTAATTATTACCCAAATCACCAAAACAACACAGTACCTGCAACCCGAACCAAACTCCCATCGAATCAATTGTCGAAAATCAACAAAGCCGTAAAGCCGCATAATACACATTGTCATAACAAGTAGTTATTATAATAATTACATCGAATATCACAACACATCGCGCAAACTAAGCCGTATACTGCGTAAAGCTACCTAATGAACCCCCACGAAAGCAATAAGTAACAAACTATACGTCTAGAAACCACATGATGATAAAACTCGAAAAACGTCTTGATTTTCTAACGTATGCATGACGCGTTAGGCACAAGTGTTTTTTATGAGAGAAACAATATGTATTTGAAATTTTCGTAAGCGTGTCATTTCATCTAGACTCTAGACGTATACAAAATATTAAGATTTGATGACAGAATTACCTACTTCCATGTTTTATGACTGAAAATCAAATGTTGAACATTTGTTAATTTAACTACTAGTTCAAGAATCAAGTTACAAATTGAAAAATGTATCATACTACATATTAACTAGGCTCAAAATGAAGTCAAAAACATGTTTAAAAATTAGAAATGTATTAAATGTAACGACAAAGTAAAACAATAGACTCCTAATACAAACTTAAGATCAAATATTGCATCAGTAGAATAGACGCCTAGTACTTAATAGACTTGTGTTAATCTGTACCTAAGAGACAGATGGGTCATCAGATAAGTGACAATTAAGAACATTAAATTTGACGAATGAAATTATTTAAAACTGCTTTTGAAGAGAAAATATTTGAAACGATATTATTAACCCACTCTCATTTGCTGGCGCCCGTTCCCATCAATCGGAGTTTAATTTAACTCATCCTACGAATTCAGTGTCATTGATATAAAAATGATTGTCTATTAGGAGTCTACTTAAATGCTTTGTCTGCAATAATTTATTAACCCAGTATTTAAAGATCAATATCCAATACTGTTTTGACATATTACCATCACTTAATCTATTGATATTTTAGGGGTTTTTAATTTTAAAATATAAATATTTTGCTAGTACAAGCTCTGATTCCCTTCAAACCTAATACTGGCTCGCTAATCGTTTCAGTCTTCAGTGATACGACCAAATGACACCCTCCATACATATTAAGCTAATTTACTACTTTTTGGCAGTGATCCTTTTAAATCGTCAAAATCCTATTCCCTAATAAATTACCTCCGTTCTCACTATACAAACATTTCTCTAACCATCCTAGTATGTATTAATCCGTTTCTATTCAAAATTGTTTCTTTTCTTACAATAATCAGGCCCTTTCTCATCCTCATCTCACACCTTAAATATTATTAAAAAGCTAAGTATTATGACCTATAATGGACATTTTTCTTATAATACTGAAAATACTTTAACGCTTGTATATTCTTAATAAGAAAAACATATTAAAACGACTTGTTCGAGTATATAAATCTAGACATAGATAAGCGAAAAAACATGTTTGAATATACAAGCGTCTTCAGTGTTTCATATAAAATACAATACTAGTTAAGCACTACTGTGAACTACAAGAGAATACGTGCAGAATACGAAACACGTGAGGTTGTGGTGTTAGCTTAATTGTAGATAAAATATAACTTGGTAGACGACAAGTTTGTTCCACTTTGCGACCACTGCTACCGCAGTCATGACTGTCCGATTTTACTTGAAAAAATAGGTTGCAACATTGCGAAGAGTCGCTGACGTCAAGTGGGGTTTTGAACAACATTTTATAATATATGATGCCAAATTTACAACTTGTACTCATAAGTGTAGTGAGAGTATAGAAGGAAATAGTACCATATGGCACAAAATGTAATCAATTTCAGATTGAAAAACATATTTTATTCCTGCCGTAAAACAAAGGTTCAAATAATCAGGTTACAGGGCCCTACGCTATTCACAGTGCTCTTAATAAATATGATACTTTTATATGCTGAGATATACTTATTCTATTATAATATTAGATCTATATAATTATACCATGGTGTTCAGAAATCCGTTGTATACAAATAATTGATGTAATTATGTACCTATATTATTTAGTTTTAAAATATGATGCTTGTATGAATATTTTTTATATGTAATATAATGATAATGCTGTGTTTTAAAATGTGTCGATGTTCGATAATGTTCGATGTACTTTAAAGAATACAAAAGATATATATTATACAATCTATTTATATATCATATATATTTATATAACAACCGAAACTTTAAACAAAATAAAAACGTGACGTGACAATTCTTCAGTCTTTTTGCAGTATATGGAATTTCCTACATCATTCGCTACTTACATTACTGAGCTCATCAGTCGATTATACTAAAAGTTTACTTGTATAATTGAGCTCATCAGTCAATTACCAAAAGTTTACTTGTATAATTGAGCTCATCAGTCAATTACCAAAAGTTTACTTGTATAATTGAGCTCATCAGTCGATTACCAAAAGTTTACTTGTATAATTGAGCTCATCACTCAATTACCAAAAGTTTACTTGTATAACGGAGCTCATCAGTCGATTACCAAAAGTTTACTTGTATAATTGAGCTCATCATACCTTGCAGTCACTTGTAACCGAATTTGTTAAAGCCGGGGATATCCGGAAGTCATATTATTATGGCTATAGTACAATCTGCTCAAGGGGACCACAATTTATAATCTGAAAGGTGGCGGATAGATCAGATTATTTAGTTGAGTGTATGCGCACTTATATAACAATACAATACAATATAGATAACATTGAAGTCACCCGATAATTTTACAACGATGTAGGTATATATCAAAACCTGATCGATATTGTTTTTTTTTATTTTTTGATATAGCAACTCTGGTTGGTTAAATACGGATTTCCAGACAATTCCATTCGTGTACTTTTAACATAAAACAGTTTGATTATGCGCTAGGTCTTAATAATGTTGATATCTGGAATTATATTAAAGACACTTTGGTTATGGTCACTTGAGCAACTGCACTTTAGTTTTGTCAGTCTTTTAGATTTATAACTTAAGCCCGCTATTCCGTTCACAATAGCGTTATTTTAATACAAAAAAATCAATATAACATGCAGGTTACACAGAAGAGACGTCGTGCAAGAATGGCGCTTCTCAAAAAAAGTATACGAGGTATTGCCACCTCCGTAGCCGATGTTTCTTCTGTCTGGCCTGCTGAGACCTTCGATAATAATTTAGCTAAAATTGTCTACACAATAATAATTTTAAACAGCTCGCTTACTTAACCAAATTTTCAACTTATTATTTTAGAGGAATTGTCATATTTGATGGTTATTTATGAATTTGACATTATTTGAATATGTATTTGGAAAACACTCATTGCATAAATTCCATTCTCCCATACCTTATATTTGATGTAAAATATTTGTTGTTCATGTAATAATAACATATTGTTTGTAATACGTGGTATATAAGTATAAGTCCAAATTGGACTTACAGTTAAACCAATATTAATGTGTCTTGTGTCAAGTGCCACCGGATACCAATTACTGTGTTTGACATAACTTTTAATAACATACTTTAAATATTGATAATATATTCTTGACTACATGAGAGATAAGAGTTTGATGTACAAAATTTGTATCAAAAATATTATTTGAAGCTATTGTAATTCGTGTTGTCTAATGCATGATAAAAATGCAATTGTGTAACATTATTTATCTTTTATGAAACCTTCATCGCCATGAAACATAAATCATGAACTTCAGGCATAGGTATCTTTTATATAGGCATTATGATATAGGCAGGAGGCCATAGGCCTCCTGCCTATATCATGACTATTCATAGTTTTTAAAGATAAATCTTTTTGAGAGATTTACAAGAACCGCGTAAGTCTACCTCTGTTCAGATTAATATTAAATACTTGTAATAAATACTGCAAATATACAAAGTGAATGAATTATATATTAGTATTCCATCACAAACATAGCTACGGCAAACATTAGCATTTATTATATATAAATTACAAGATAGCTTACTAAATAAAATAATAAATATTGTGTTTACAAATCATACTCGAAGTAACCAAAAGACTTGTTATACAAGACATAGCATCCCCTAATACTTCAGTCGTATAGGCTTGTTGGTTGCGATAGCCACCACACTTGTATGTGTGTTGTTGGCGGCAGCTTACATACATAATTTTAACTAGACATTGTCTGCCAATGTCTGGGATTTTTCCCTCAGTGAAATTCCCTATTAAGACCACACTTGAGAATTGTGATACCAAATGGTACCAAGACAATCTCTAGTAATGCATCAGTCAATTTCTAATGAATGTTCGCTTGCACAAACAACAAACTGTACTATAGAAAACACATGTGCTTATAGAAACAAAACTTAAAATCCTCAGCGCACGAGTCCTTTTGGTTACTTTGTCTATGAATATTGATAACATATTGTGATGATACATTTTATTTTTGTGATGATTCTAAATGTATTTTGTCACAAGCTTTCAAAGTATTATAAACTTCAAGGATTATCTATTATAAGTTAGTACATTTTGAGAATATACTATAATATGATATTTTCGCAAATTTTACTATTTTTTCAGTAATCTTATTTTAGAATATTCTTTTAATATATCGTCGTACTTAGAAATATATCTGAAATATAACAGTAATTAGGTCGCACAATAATACTAAGTGCAACAGATGTAACTAAAAAGCGACGATTACGTCGGCTTCTAACAAGGATAGTGTTTCATGACAGATTTTAATCAACTTTATGCCCTAAGGTTAGGTACATAGAGAGTATCCCTAATGGTTAAATTTGGCTATTTTTAACCAGACAATATCAACACATAACTGCGCTGAGATATTGTTTAAAGCCTGACAGAAACCAGAAATTCGATTATGATCACTTTCAAGTTAGATTGTTTCTTAAATGCTGGCTTGAAACACTTTCTCCGTTACCAACCGACATCTAAAAAGATTTCGACGACAGCCACGTCAACGTACCTAACACTAAAACCGAGTTGCCGTAAAGGAAAAAAATATCACATACCTAGCGACCTCGCGCGCCGCGGCGAGGGCCTACAACTATCGACTAGATTCAAGCGAGATGCGTCCGCGGGGACATCACTATGTAGTGGTGTTCTATCGGCGTGGGCGGCACTATCGGGGACATCGGGACATAGTCGCTCTCCACTTCGGTGCTTTTTAATCTGATCTTACCGAGCGTTTCTCTGCCGCGGATAATGAGCTGCACTATCTCTTGGGGGAGGGCGAGAGCGGCGACGTCGGCTTCGTCGGTGATTTCCAGGGAGAGATCTGCGTCGAATTCGTCGAGGAACTCCTCGTTGCCTTCGAGACATTCGACGGACTTGGAGCAGCGGTTGGCGGCGACGTGCGGAGTGTCGTCGAGGAACTCGCAGCTCTTGGCCTCCCCCTTGCCGAGCGCGTGCGTGATCTTGAGGTTCTTCATCTTGCGGCTCACCTTGAAGCTCTTGAAGATGTCGCGGGTGGGCGTGAAGTCGAACTTCTTCTTCTTCGTCTCGACGTCCTTGTTCTCTTTAGCCGTTTCCGATTTCGGTGAGGTCGCGATCCGCGAATCGCTTTTCAGTCTTTTTCTGTAATTAAATATGTACATGTTTAAATATGTAAGTTAATTTAATTAGAATTAATTTTAAAAAATCTCCAATAACATAACTGGCTTTATGGTATGCCTTACATATTTATCCATCAGCCTTTTGAAGTCCAATAATGGACATAGACTAATCAAGATTGATGCCATTAGTCACCGTACCTCACATGCATGCTGATGTTGACCATATGTTGTCAACTGATGGTATGTTACACCGTGAGACATCACTATCCAGCTCCTGGATCTTGTCCATAAGAGCTTAGTCCCTTTGACGACCAACGTAGCGGAACAGTTACCATACCGGTCTGACGCGCAATGGGTCCCTGGTTCGATCTCGGCCAGACAAACATCTAAATGATGAATTTAGATTTCTGTTCTGGGTTTGGGTGTTTGTGTATTCGTTTTTGTGTGTGTCCATGGTATCTACGACACAGGAGAAAATCCTACTGTGGGGCTATGAGTGTAGAAAGCGTTTTAAGTTTTAAGTCTTAATTGCTAAAGAGAGTAGTGCTACTCAAGGCTGTCACACGTTCACGACTCATGAAGCGACAGTGTGTGTGTTTGTGTGTAAGTGTTGCAGAAGGTTACCTGAAGACGCTGAACGGCTGCCGCGGCTTGGGCAGCTTGCCGCAGTGGCGCGGCAGCGAGCCCAGCGAGCTGTGGCGCGTCACGCCCGCGTCCGCCGCCGCCGCGTGCCCCGGCGTGTTCACGCGCGAGGTCCACGACTCGCCCCGCTTCATCGTGCTGTGGGGG
>DWPV01006374.1:0-11586 GCA_018251915.1 Urbanus proteus proteus
AAGATTTTTTACTATGACAAGGAACGTCTACGATCAACTCCCAGGCTGCTATTTGAGTTTGAAAATACAAAAAATAAGAAGACATGAGACTTTACCTACCTTTTGTAGGAGTTTGTATCCAGAGAAATGGAATGAATCAAAGTAAGTTACCTGGAGGAACTGTGGTGGGGGTAACATCTTGTGGTAATTGACTTGTGTTCACAGCAATAGCAATTAGAATGACGATCGTTCTAGAAACAGAAAAACAAGATAAATATAAGGGGCTTTATCGTTATGTTATGTATGTATATCGTCCGTTGATCTAGAGAACAATTGATGATGATGATTAAGTATGGATTTTTTTGTTTCTAATGGGAAGCAACGACCCCCTTCACCTCTTGGCGATAATAATTGAATTTGGACATTAAAATTCTCAGTAACTATTGTCTTCAAAGCATAATTGGTGATGACTATAAAAACCGTTCGTCAAGAAAATTTCGCGGCAAAATAAAACTCGGAATTTTTTACGACTAATAGAAAGGTTATTTATAGGAAGGTCTACGGACCACAATTTCTCGGGGGACACGCAATCCTCAAAAAAAGGATTGCAGGCCATAACACTGAATCTAGACCGGCTTTTTTATTATATTTTTCAGCAAAATAAACATGTCTATTACGTTCTGTTAGTCACTACCTACTTTATATGTATTGTCTCGTATATCCTCAGATAAATGAAATAGGTAGATTACTCACCGCCTTATATTTGAGTGAAGCAAAAAAACTACGCTACTTTCATGTATTAATACGCACACACACAAAATTAGCGTAGTTTCTTGTCAGTACCTTTGTTTATTTACCCTCACATAATCACTTTTATAGCCCGACCATTTTAAAAATGGCTTCATTTTTTTGTTAGGAATGATAGATCTACCTACTTTATTTATCTGAGCGTATATCAAACATTAGTAAGAATAAAATATGCCTATACATTTTATTAGAATTAGATGCAGTAACTTACAATGAGTGCATGTTGATAACGCGGTGACCACTGTGATACTGATATCATCATAAAACTTAATTGGTCGCGTGATTATTGTTAAATCATAACTTTAGATAAATCACAACTAATGAGTTTAGTTTTCTAGTTAACTACCTACATATACATTTATTTAACACGTTTTGAAGAAGTAAAAAGGCAATTTAAACACTAGCTGATCCCCGCGGTTTCACCCGCGTTTAAAAAGTAAAAAAGAATACATAAATGGCGTCCCGCGACGGCGTGCACATGCACGTGGAGCGCGCGCTAATGGATTTTTCAAAAATTAAAGTAGCCTATGTTACGCTTTAGATCTTCGGCTATCTTCCAGTGATTGTCCCGTCGAAATCAGACCAGCCGTTTAGAAGCCAACCGTCTTTACGTCAGCCAAACAGAAGGATTTTTTTTAAATTTGTATTTTTGTTATAGGTACCGTATATACTTTCATATATGAATTTCAAAAAAATGATATCAACAATAGACACGTCAATTATATTAATTTGTATAAATTTAAAGACATAGAATTTTGATGACCTGCGTGGTGGAGCGGTTACTAATCGGTCTGACACGTAGGGGACCCCAAGTTCGATCCCCGGCCAGACATATATCTCAAAGATTTTAGATTTCAGATCGTCCCTGTAGTTCCGGGACCAGAGTAGAGCTACGGTATCCCCTGCCTGTCGTATGAGGCGACTAAAAGAGGGCTTCCGGGATTGGGGGCGGCTAAAGTGGGAGCTTGAACCGTCCATCCAGCGGCCCCGGGAAGGACGGCGGTATATGTGGTCGCGTACCGTCGTAAACATCCGGAGGTGTTGGTTGGTTGACTTATTTTGGGGTCTGGGTGTTGGTGTATTCTGGGTGCGGGTGTAGAAAGCGTAAAAAAAATCAAACACATTTTATTTTTGTCATTTAATTAAACATCAATTTCTTACAGAGTTTAAATAACTGCTTTAACATTGTTATATTAATTAATAATTAAATAAACGGCACTTAAATTACAATTCGATGAACAATAACATCAATTTACATTTTTTTATACATTATCATTAATAAAAAAAATTAAAGCGTAAATATAAAGGAACACAGTTTTCTGAGTCGATCATAGATCTTAGGGGTCAAATGACGTCACATCTTGAGGGGTTAAGGGCATAGAGATGTTAAACTTAGAGGAGGAAGCCAGCCTAAAATGTGGTCATCGAAAAAGAGAAAGCAAATAAGGCTACTTAATTTAATAAAGTAGTAAGACAAAGATAAATATAGGATTGTCATTTTCCCTCTTTTATTATTTGTTGGACACTCTCACTCTCTCCTCTCTCTACTCTCCTTTCGGCTATCCTACTCTAGTATGATATCTCTATGGTTTAGAGGTATAGTGACAGGCTGTGACAATATGGCGGAGTAATTCGTGACGTCACATTTAATTACAAATTATTGGACTATTTTACGACGTCAGTATACAAACTACATGTATGTGCTTAGATTATTTACAGAAATATGTTACAAAATATTTAAATAGAACCATGTGGAATACAAAAATGAAATTTAACTATATAACAGTGCATCAAATAAATAATCTGATAAATTACACTCAGACCACGGACACATATCTAGATAGATCCTGCAGATAGTACATGTACTTAGGGTGCCAAAACGGAGTGCAAAAGAGGCGGAATGAGCTTTTTTTAGATCAAAATCAAAAGAATTACAGTCAATCGGGGTAACTTTGACAGAACATCACTCTATTTTTAGACTACTTTTACTTTTGTTAAGTAAGAGACAGAAGAGTTTACATAATCTGTGATCTCAAGTTCATTTTCATACCATCATATTATATAACACGTATAATAATCATAACATTTTAAATCTTACAATTTTTTTGTGTGTCAAAGTTAGCATCATCATATGGGTAACTTTGACACAGATTAAATTTGTCATAGGATTCTTAACTTTTATACATTTAAAAGCTTCAGGGTAACTTTGACATACTATATTACCAACGTAAAAAGTGAAAAAGTATATAGTGATTTGGCTGTCAAAGTTACCCTGTAAATCAAAGTTACCCCGTTGACTGTAATTTAATCTAGATACGTTTGTGTTGATAAAGATGTTATCATGGACATGTAAATGAAAAATAATTCTTAAAGTATAACAATTGGAAGACTGAACATAAGTACTCGTATGTATTACTTTTTATAGTCACCTAGAAGTTCTATATATCTATATAATACATCTATGAATGAGAAAGCATCACAATATTGCTTATAAATATACATTAAACTGAGAATTTGATTTACTGTGCAATAGATATAACATTAATTCAAATCTTGTCCATAGTGTAGACATTAATATGCGTGTTCAGATATCCGTCGTTACAATATGGAATCGTAATGGGAGATTAGAACATTCAGGGTTTATATATAGGCATACAATAGGGCTCATTCCAAATAGGCCAACAAGCCAGTAATACTTTTGTGAATGAGCTGACTTCAGTGGATCTGACTTTAGATGGTAGATCACTCTGTGGTAGATACGATCCGACGACACCACTACCGAACCTATTGTATGAATTTTAGATCGCTGGGTTGATCGGGAAAAAATTAGAAACTCTTGTGATGATAACAATATGTAAATACCCCAATCTTCCGAGCAATCCCTTGGCGACCGGTCAGCCTTATGCACTTCGCATACCACTTATATTGGGTCCCGCGGCCCATCGCAAAGTAAATAAATATATCTGATAAAATCGTACGTGACGAGCTCTCTGTGACTGACTGATTTTGTGTGTAATGTCAGAAACGATAAGTAGTTAAAATTTTGAATTTAGATTTATTTCTTTTTAGTATTTCGGCCAGTCCGAAAACCAAATACCTATTATGTCTTACAACAACAGTGTTATAAGTTAGAAATAAATGTAGTGGAGCTGTCTTCTGATAGGCAGAGAGCAGGAGGAGAGGCAGAGGGTTATCCTAGGCATTTTAGCTTAGTTCTCAGGATTAGCAAAGCATGTGTCCAGCCTTAGGTAGGGCTGTAATCTTATATCGGGTTGATAACAAATGACCATAAACAGTAGTGGCTATTTACTAATAAGTCACATGTTTCTTGGTTACAAACTACATATAGCTATAACTTATTAGCTACACATATAAATAAATGTTGAACCGGCATCGGCTCTAATGATTGAGATTATAGAATGAATGGGAAATAAATTGGTCAAATCCCGTGCGGATTACGTTATAAATAACAATTTAAATGTATATATCGCACATATCATATGTTAGGGATTAAATTTGCACTCTTATATGTTATCTAAATACCCGGTATTACAGAATATTTCGTAGAAACTTATAAATTTATATTATCATTACCACGGGTTACCGCACTACCATAGGACGTAAAAATGCGTGTTTTGATCTTTTTGGGAGCTTTGAGCTTAGCAGTAGTTGGTATGTATATGGTTTTTACGTATTGATTTTTTGATTCACTTTTATACATAATTGTGAAAGAAATTACATGTCTTGTAACCGTATCGATCTAAATTTTATCTTTATCTACTCTTTTATAAAAATTGATTTTGTTATTTACAAGTCAATGTGATAGCTTAACAAAAAATGATTTTGGTCTGTGTATTAAAGTCTTTTGCTTTGTATATCGTGTGGAGCACAAAAATGGTTTTTATATATTGGTTTAATATTGGTGTTTGTGAATTGATATGTGCTTCTATTGTGCTGGAGCGTTTAAACCGATATTCATATATCGATATGCAATATCGAGAGGGTGTGTGAGTGGATCACCAGTGGCAATTTTCGAAAGTACCTGAGCGGACACGATTGTCTATTCTATTGAGTAGCACGATTCCAAAAATTTCGAAAGATCACTTTGATTTATTTTTAAAATTATCGTATTTTGCTATTCGATAAGAGTTGGTCATCACGCATGCAAGTTCGACAAAATGTCATGAAAGTAGATAAATTCGGACTCTGTAACTGCAGTTATAAACACTAACATCCTTTGTGTCTTACCAAAGACCAACCCTAAATTGGTTAAAGTTTGAAAACAGTCGAAGTAGACAATGAGATAAGAAATATAAGACAAGATTTTAGTCCATATTTAATATGGAATGCGTATCAATTTATTTTATGTAATCCAAGATATTACTATCTTAGTAATAATCGATTGTTACCTACTGTGTACTGAGTGTGTATTTATCTAATTTAATATTTTTTATTGACGTGATAACGTCCTATTAATCGATGAAACCCGGCTGCGCTCACGAAAATTGCATCACTCGCATTACACATTGTCATGTTCCCTCATTGCCAAGGTTCCTCATTGTCGTGTTCCCTCATTGTCACGTTCCCTCGTTGTCGTGTTCCCTCATTGACACGTTCTCTCCCTCCCTAACTCTCGTCCAAAGAATGCAATTTTTCATCAATGTTTTTTATTACCTTATCACGTAAAATTATCGTCCGTAAACAGACTTTACAGGCACTCACTTTATTTTAATTATTCTGTATATTTCAGCTAACGCTGCGGAACTGGGCCGTATTGTCGGCGGTTCCCAAACCGTAATCGAGCAGTACCCATTCAGTGCAGCTCTTCTTAATCTGCAAGCTGGGAACAACTTCAGGCAGCGATGCGGTGCATCCATCATCAACAATAGAGCTTTACTTACCGCTGCCCATTGCTTGGAGTCAGTTATGAATTTAGTTTGTAGCAACTTGTTTGTTTGTACCTGAACGATGATACTCAGTATCATTATATTATTGGCAAAATTATCTTCTGTTTTTCAACGAAAATAATTATCTATAGAACTTTTATCTCGTTTCATAATATGGTGCAATAGAAATTTAAATCAAAATGACACATTTTATGCATTGTAATGTTTCTCGTTTACACACGACGGACGAGAAGGAAGCAGAAACTGCATCATTATGGAATTAATAGACTTTAAGCTTTATTGTACAATTTTTCTACCCGACTGCATGTATGTGTGTATCTATTTCGATTTCTTTGCCACGCCCTGTAGCCCAAACGGCTTGACGGATTTTAACATAAGAGGTGTCGTTGGAGTCATAATGACATAGGCTTTATATTTTTTTAAATATAGGGCCTAAAAACTGAAAAGAGATGTTTTAAGCAGGTTATTTGTTTTATTAGATAATATTACTAGTAAGTCTTTAGAATTTTGTTTTCTCAAAACTGTAAGCAGTAAATTTAAATACAAACCAATCTAATTTCAGTGGCTCGTCAAACGCAGCCTGGCGCATGCGGGTAGGGTCCACCAACGCTCACACTGGCGGCGTCCTCCACCAGCCCAACCGTATGACCATCCATCCTAGCTACAACCGCGCTAGCCTCGACAGCGACATTGCTCTCATGCGTACAACCGCTGCTATCGTCTTCAATAATCAAGTCCGCCCTGGACCCATTGCGGGCTCCAACTATAATGTACCGGACAATGCTGCTATCTGGGCTATTGGATGGGGCGCGGCTGCTGTAAGTCCCTTTCAATTTATATTAACTTGTTATGAAACGAACGGAATTCGTCTGATAGGAATAGGGATATTAAATGTCGCTATACCGACAAAGTACTTAACTTTCCATATTACACGGCAGGTGTAGTTGTCTAATATTAGAATCACTGCGACACCTGTTTCAATCGGTGCAAGAGTTGGCAGCAACGCTCCGGGCAATTCCAAGCGTATACGATCCGGTTTGTGTGAAAAGAAAAATGCGAACACCCCAAACCGTCCTGTCGAAACAGACTCTTCAGCGCGACGTTTCGGGTATGGAGGGTGTAAACAGATACAGACACTTAGAAAAAGCTTTCCAGTATAGTCTTCATTCTTATTTGGAGTGATTACAGATGCCCGTGGCATAATAAAACTATTTTTGCGATATTGTTGTATGATTAAATCCTGTTTATTGGTCAGTACTATCCTCATAGCTGGGCGAGGCTTAAAGTGTACACCAAGATAACTCCAAGTGTCGTTATAAAATTATTTAAGATCCATCGTAGATACACGTTACACATATAATAGTTTAAAAGACAGTCATTATGAAACAAACACTTTAATTTTGTTTATAGGTATCGATTATCGATTGTTGTTTAATTTCAGTATACCGGAGGTCCATCCGAGCAACTGCGTCACGTTCAGCTTCTGATGGTGAACCAAGCATCGTGTAGAAACAGCTACGCCGTGATCCCGCGCACAATCACCGACAACATGCTCTGCTCTGGCTGGACCACCGGCTTCCGTGGTCAATGCCACGGTGACTCTGGAAGCCCTGTTATCCACGGGAACGTCATCGTTGGTGTCACCTCCTGGGGCGAGATGTGCGCGCAGCCGCGCTTCCCTAGTGTCAACGTTCGTGTCAGCCGCTTCACGTCTTGGATTACATCCAATGCCTAAGTTTAAGAGGATTTTTTGTTGTGTTATCGAGTTAATAAAGATTTTTTTGTATGTATTCTCTTCTGTCCCCTACCACTATTTAACCTATTACTGTCCCATAGCCAGGCATTATAATGCGATCCATATCGCATTATAATATAGGAATGGTAAAAGTCTTTAAAGACATTATAAGGTAGAAAGTTGCGGGAGTTCAAATTGCGGGATAAAAGACATCACACACGTTTGTGTACATTATACACATATTAGGGACTCAGACATGTTCTAACATTTATTTAAATATTCATAATCAGCTTCTAAAATCTAGGCGAGAAATTATTTACAAATAGCTACAAAGTAATAAATATACTTTTAAACGTTATGAATCATACCAAAAATAAGGAAGAAGTGAATATAAAACTAACCAATGGTCATCACGATAGAATTGAGTAAATGTAACTGAAACTATTGCAGCACGTAAGAAGCCTTGAACCAACTTGGATTTAGTTTGATCGAATAGTTTCTCAGATGTATCGAACAGTTTCCAAGTTATGATGATCTTGGAATTGGGTTCCGTAAAGCTTGATTGAAAGCGGACTGACCAGGCATTTGGATTTCATGGAATAGCTTACAAATTTGTATCGGGAAACACGTCTCGAATTATTCTGAGAACCTAGTGAGCCACCAACTTCAAATGGGTAGAAATTTCAGTCATAAATGTAATGTTACGTACCTACATATATCATTTTAATTTGATTCTTATGGTATCAAAGAGGTATCACTGTCACACTTTTGTGGTAAATCTGGTGAAACGATCTTTGCGTTTTAATGAAATAGATGGTATAGATGCCTACTGTTTTAGATATAAGGTGTTTTAGTCATCATAAGTTTCAAAATATTGATATCAGATAAAAATATTTGTTCTTCTTGGAGTTGATCACAGTTATCCATGATCGGCAGTGTTGTTTTCTTCTTCAACCAAGAATCATGCCATATCCAGAGTACAGAATAAGAGAGTATTGTCATTGTTCTTCAAGATTGGATGTAGACTATCATAAATATCCAGGGTAACATGGGTTGGCCCTATCTGTTACCATTGTCATTCGAAAGTGGTTACGAGGTACTTGGTAATGTCTGATATTAATTGATCATTAATCCGTACTGCATTGGACCAATCCTTATTGGGGCAACATGGTAAACGTTGCTAATGAACATAGCAAATTACTTCTTTGTCAGAATTGATATCTATTAAGGTTGAATCTGTTAGAATATGATGAGATTAATGAGTTTTTTTTATTTGATCGAAGTAGCAAACGAGCATGGAGTTTACCACATGGTAAGTGAGCGCTGCCGCTCATGGACATCTGTAATCAATCTCAGATAAGAAAAAGGTCCTAATTAAGGTTGACCATAGATGCGTTGCTACTCCTGAGGACTGAGCTGGACCGCACAAAACAAAACAAAAATATCAGTAAATACCTAATTAGTTGCTGTAACACAGTCGGACTGTGAGAAAACAAATTCCATAAAAACATTTCATCTAGAAAACGTTTGGAAAGCGAATAAATAATTATGCAATACATTTGTTATTTATTAATCAATCGGCCGTAGATACGTTAACAGTTATTTATGGCGGGGATTTCACACATTTCAAGATAATGTATTAAGCTAAACTTTAGTGTCGTAAATCATAATGGAACAGGTATAATTTCATTAAATAATTATTATCGATATTAATAGTATTAATTTAAACGTATCTAAGATATTATCGATAAACAAACATTCGTATATGGCATCAGTTCAATAAATCAATCAATCAACTGAACGTAACATAAAACAACTTCTAGAGAATAATTATCTTTGCATATTTTTTGTTGTTGTTATTATGTCTGTATAGACATGGATTTGTCTTGGGGACATATTTTAAAGTAAATCACTACATAGTATAAAACTAAGTCACTTTCCACTGTCTGTCCCTATGTATTTTTAGATGTTTGGAACTACGTAACGGATTTTGATGTGATTTTTTAATAAAGTGATTCAAGAGGTATGTTTATAGGTAATTTAACGCGTGCGAAGCCGCGGGCAAAACCTAGTATGAAATAAATAAATGACGCGTTTGACACGCATACGTAAAATTATATGAACACCACACCACACACCTTTCTGCCCAATAACAACACTGTTAAGCGCTGCTGTGTTTTTGGTTTGAAAGGAACCTTAGTAAGGAGTAAGAGCGACATAAGTACCTACTTAGCCGAAAACGTTCAAACGTTTCAACTTCTCAAGAGAAGCAACCCTGTTTGTGGCCAAAGACTTTGGTAAAACTCGAATCATATTTGGGTTCATCAACACATGTCCATGGGTAGCAGTAGCCACAACATCAGGTGAACTGCATGCTCGTTTACTACTTCTGTGTAATCATAGATAATCAATAATAGTGTTAAACGGTAACTTTAGAACAGAAATCTATATTCTGATGATCTATATCTGGCCTGGTGGATTTAAACATCGAACCAGAAAGACTGCTTTGCCTAGCAGACTGATATTGTTATCGTTCGGGTCGTTGCCGTTGAGTTATTTTAATCTATGACATCGTCATAAGTAAGTATTTATCTATTGTATTCAACATCACAAGATTATGATTTTACTAGCATAAAAGCAAGTGAACAAAATAAATTTAATTTATCATGGGTAGGCATACGATCATTTGTCCCTGTAGCTCCGGAACCAGGTATAAAAGGGCTACGGTATCTCCTGATTGTCGTAAACCACTGCCGCCCATGGACATCTGTAATCATGCGTTGCTACTGAGAACTGAGTTGGAACGCCGCGAATAAGTATGTCTCCCTTACACATCCTTCAGACCAGAACATAGCAGTGCTTAACACCTCTGTTATAAGGCAGAAATAGGTGTGACGGTGGTGCCGCCTGAGTCGAACTATATAGAGTTCTACCACCACAAAATTGTATGTTACTATAATATATGTTACGACGAAACTCTGAAATGAAGTCATAGCGCGTATGTTGATTGGTGGGTGGGTGATGGAATTCATGAATGATTACATGATTATCGTAATCATGTAATCATCTATATTGTAATAAATTAAATATTCAATGAATGATTTATGATTTCCGCTAAACTGAATGACAGTAGCAAGTGACATATAAATACACGCTGTAGTTTAAAACCAAGCATTTCCAAAATCTTTTTGGAACAAGATGCACAACGTAACGGTGTTATTGATTCTAGTGCTTTCGGCTGTTATAGGTATGAAAGGAGTATAATTATTATCATTGCTAATTTGATATTGCAACACTGGATTAAAGTTTAATATAGTTGTTGTTGATAAAATGTCTTCTAGGGTGTAAGAACCAAATTTGTTAAAAATGAAAATTGTTTGATCATATCGATCTGATGAGACATCACTACCATCAGTGCCTGCTTTAGGGTGGAGATAGGGGCTGGTCGCAGGGGTTGGGCGCAGGGGCTGGGCGTATGGGCTGGGCGCATGGGCTGGGCGCAGGGGCTGGGCGCAGGGGCTGGGCCCGGGACGCAAGGGCTTAGGGACACCACGAGCGCTAATCTCTAAAATAACGCAATATCTTCCACTTTATTATTAGTATTTTTACATATAAGAGTTAATAAAAGGCACCATATGTGTGCCTCGCTCAAGTGCCCAATGTGTTGCTTGTCCGGGGTGCCTAGATAGCTAAGGCTGGCCTACTCCTATTTCTGTGTAATAATCACTTAGTATTATAAGTTTACAATGTTTACCTGTTACAGCCGCGTCGCCTCCGCAGGAGAGGATAGTGGGTGGTACTGTTACGACCATCGACAGATACCCCTACGGAGTGGCCGTATTACTACTCCTTGGCAACAACTGGATACAAAGCTGTGGCGGTGCCATCATTAACAATAGATCGTATTTGTCTGCAGCTCATTGTTTTTCGTAAGTTTATGCATAAAGATTTTATTCATCACTTCGTTTCAATTACATAGGTACTTGTTATTATATAAAAATAACTATATCCCAAAGTTCCAGGATGGCATCGTCTGTCACAAAAGTAGAGTCTAAAGAGGTAATTGATAAAAAAGTTCAATTCAAAGTGGTTCCTTTACTTTCTTTAAACGTTAATAAAATCTATCCTAACTTAGCAAGGTGTTTTGTTATCTAAAAC
>DWPV01006375.1:0-11585 GCA_018251915.1 Urbanus proteus proteus
TTTAACGCGGGTTAAACCGCGGGAACCAGCTTGTTAAAAAATAAAATTAAGGATTAATTCGCTACGCTGCATTTAAAAGAAATAACGCATTTTTTGACATGACATGGTCTTTCTTGCAAAGATATGGAATGAACTTTGTTCTTAGGTATTCTCGGAGAGGTATGCCATCAAGTTCTTCAAAAAAGCTGCAAACAGAGCTCTCCTTTAAAACCGGCGATGCATTGGCAAAGTATATTATATGCACGAATACCTCTCCATCCTCTTTCACGTAACCTTAATCTCACACGTCTCTATGCTTGCCTTATTCGAAAAAAAGGATCAATAGTTTTCGTTATATTAATTATGTATACATATATAACAAGTACCCAATTTAACCTTAAAGTCAAGCCCAAGAAAAAAATATCTGCCAATGTTGTATAGAATATTCAGCGAAAAATATAATGTAGGAACTTTTTTAAAACTTATAACGTGGGAATTGTACAAACATTATTCCTTTGGTGTCCCTGAAATGAGCTGAACCAATCTGTAGGTACCTTAAGACTGAAGTTTAACTCGCAAAGTTACCTTATATTCTGAGCTTACTTTATATTATTTAGCTTTGATATATTCGCAATTTAAGTTGTCTGGAACTTAGCGAGGAGGCGCTCGGATTAAATTATATATTTTTTACGAAAGCAAACGACTTTAGACGACAAACAGAAAGCGACGAAGACTAAAACAAAATGGGGTATATGTCTAATCGTTAAATAAGGTAGGTATATCATATGTCCAAAATTTAGTATATTTTATAATTTTATGTTTATTATTTCCACTTAAAGCTACAGTTGCATCCAACCTTTTCTACCTCGTAACTTGTTTATTCTAAAAATAAAGAGGAATGTTTTCTTAAACTTTTATAATTATTATGTTGACATAGGTAATCTATGTCAACATAATAATACACGCACTGTATTATATCGTAATACACAAAATATACCTAAAACTTTCAACTACAATTAGAGCAAGTAAAACGATATTATTTTAGAATTAAGGTAGTTCATCTACCTTACCGGCAAATTTCACCTTTGCCTTTGTTATAATTTAGGTGCAGTTAAGTTCAGAATATAATTTGCAATATCTTTAAGGATATCAAGCGCTTAAATGCATGGCTTATATCGCTATATAACTTTAATATGATATCCATGGAAGGTTATATAGGTCAAAGAATTATATTTGGTTCAGAAAAATAAATTGTCTTATAATATATAGCAATTATTTGTGGACAATTACATGTTATATACCTTGATTCCAATGTGGATGGGGAAGTCTGAAGCTAGAGCTGGTTGAGGGTGAAGAGCCGGCAGGAGCGGGAGTGGTAGAGGACAGGACATCATAGCTGCTCCAACCTGAGAATAATAAAAATATATTTGTTATCAATAACTAATAACAAGTGCATAATATCAAATACAAACATCTTAATGATAACCTTGTAACATTTTGATAAATACATATTAAATTTGTAAATATAGCATTCTATACCTATATGGCGTTTCGCTTTGATTTATAAAGTGAATATTCACGTAATTTTTGCTTTTATCCGTACAAAAAATATTCATTTGCTTATATGCAAACGAACCACGAAAACATAAAAAGTAAAATCTATAGAAAAAAACTAAAAAATACATGTAACCATCGACAGTCGGAAAAGTAAAACATGACGGGTAACATAATACTCGGTGGAAATGAAAAATAAAAATCTTCCGATCCGCATAGACGTACCGAGTAACTGAATGGTATGGAGTAAATGAATAATATCGTAATCTGGATTTTCAGGGCTGGTTTTTCTTCATTTGCAATGTATATGTGAATAGAAAAAACTTCCGTTTATTTTTTATGCTTTTATTTGGCCATTGTTATTAGTTACAAATGTTTTAAGAAATATTTTGTTCAAGGTAGATTCTTACAGAGTTCTTTTTTAACCTTTTGAATCAATGATTTTTTTCGACCAGTTTCAAAAGGCTATCAGTGAGCACAAAGTTTAAATGTTCATCTTATATCTTAATTTTATGTAGCGGCACCTTCAAACTCTTCAGTAGTTAAAATTATGTAGGGACTAAAATCTTCAATATAATAAAAATATTATTTGACAACGATCATCGCAATTATACTTTAACAAACCGTAAATTAGACAGAACTTACAAAAAGGTCGCACAGATTCATTGACCCTTTAAAGGTTAATAATAAGTTGGAATTTGAGTTTGCCTGTTATTCAACCTAAGTGTCATAAATAACTCATTAATTGTGCTGTAGCATTATATAGCTATTTTGATATGAAATCAATTGTTTCTCCTAACGGGCATAAATACGTCACGGGTACCGGGCCACGCCGCGTGACTCAGCCAGTACAGCATCGCGCCCATATATTATTCATATCGTTTTCAGCGAAGCGGCCCACACGGAATATTAGAGAGTCGACCCGCCCGGTTCATCCGGCCTTTTCAAATTCATCGCTAACTAAATTGTTTTCGACGCTTCAATGCCACATTACTTAAAAACACATAAAAAACACATATACTTAGTAGTACTTCCTATTAAAAAATTATTAAAATTTAAATCTATAAGACATAGGTATAGTACCTGTGCAGATCAATCAATGACGTAAAGATTAGTTTGGCAAGTAATATTTTTATTACATATATAATCATCATAGTTCTACGCAGTTCTGCGTTCTAAGCAGATATAATCAAAGACGTCCTTGAGTGTTAATACGTTAATACCCAGAACCACTGTTTTATTTATATTTGTTTGCTAGCTGAACACCACGGTTTATCTCGCGCTTAACAAGTAAAAAGGAATACATATTTAAACATAACTGAAATCCCGCTCCCCCGCGAAGTAGGCTGCATGCGCGTGGAGCGCGCGCTCGTGTTTTTTTTTAAATTAAATAGCCTATGTTATGCCTTACGCCTTTTGCTATCTTCCAGTGAAAGTCCCGTCAAAATCGGTCCAGTCGTTTAGAAGATTATCTCGGCCAAACAGACAGACAGATAAAAAAAATGCATTTTCGTTATAGGTGTGTGTATACTTTCATATGCATTAAGTAAAAAAAAATTGAAATCACAAACAGACACTTCACTTTTATTTATTTGTATAGATGTATAGATAATTATTAACTTTACTGCATTTGTCATTTCCAATACTGTTAATAAACAACACTCCGTAGTAGTTCTAACATAAAGAGAGATTGTGTTCCTAAAGTAAAGCTTTGCCACTTGCAAGAACAGTTGCCAGTCAGTGTGCTTTTGAACTTCGCGTCTTTAACTATGAAGTACTTGCTACTATACAAGTCAGGGAAAGAAATTTACATCGCGTCGTGTTTTCAAGATAAATTTAATATGAAAACATTATATTAATCGAGCAGTGATAGCCTAATGGTTGAAATTTGGCCTCTCAATCGGGAAGTCCGAGATTCCAATCCCAGAGCCGCACCTCTGATTTATGTACGTATTAGAGATTAATTATCATTTGCTTTAACGGTGAAGGAAAACATCGTGAGAAAACCTGCACACCTGAGAGTTCCTAAGAGTTCTCAAAGGTGTGTAAAGTCTAACAATGCGCACTTGATCAGCGCGGTGGACTAAGGTCTAAATCCCTCTCTCAATGAGGGGAGACCCGTGCCCAGCACAACCATAATGGGTTGACTATGATTAAGTATTTGAGTATCAATAAACGCATTAAAGAGTATTATTTCAATAGACTATTGCATTTTCTGTTTTTTTTATAAGATTCACAAGTAGCAACCCACCATGCACCTTCTGGTAAGAGACTTCTTAGACATCTGCAACTAAAACCATAATTAAAGAATATGGATAGGTACTTTTTCTTAAGAGCACCATCACCAGTACTAAGTTTAATGATAGCCCTGTTCAAATCTTTTTTATATGATTGAAGTAGCAAACAAGCATGCAGTTCACCTGATAGTTAGTGGCCACTGCCACCCATGGACATCTGTAATCAACCCCAGATAAGATCAAGGTCCTACCTAAGGAACACATATGGATTGCTACCCCTGAGGTATGAGTTGGAACGCCTCGGATAAGTATGTCTCCCTTACTACACCCTTCAGACCACACAGCAGTCCTTAACGCTGCTGTTATAAGGCAGAAATAGGTATAGCGGTGGTGCCGGCCGAGTCGAACTAAATAGAGTTCTACCACCCGTACCATTATCATCAGTGTTCTTGGACCTTTCGAAGTGAAAACTAATTTTGAGAAAACGGAAAAATAATCTGGATTTGAACGTCGGACGTAGCGTATAAGGCCTATCCACTGGCCTATTACTATAATTCAAGTAATAAGACTAATATTGCAACATCTGTACTCAAGTGCCTATACCAAGTGCATATTAATTCATTCCGGTTCACGGCCAATAAATTTCCTACGGCCGATGTTCTGCATAATGACTGGAGTTTTGCTCGTCTTGGCTACGGTCACTTACATCCTTTGTAACATTAATTTGGAACAGAGTAAGAAACTTTGTACAGCTGTTATAAGACATCTTTTAGATATAATTTTCTATGTATTATTGTCGTTTGAGCTGTAATACAAAATAATAGTATTCAAATCACTTTAGAGACGTTTTTGCACTTGTAGTAGTGCATTTGTTGTATTACACTATTACAAATGCAAACTTGTCTCTAAAATATTATTTAAGAAAGTATGTCTATTTTGGTAACTATTAGCAACTAGTATACATTTAGATCTTCACTTCAAAACAATTATAAAAAACACAGAAGCTGTGTATCTCACTGTGTCTGACAGGGAATCAAACTCCGTACTGTGCTAGAATAAAAGCAGACTTTTGTAGGGGTATAATTACAATAAAATTACAACAAACAAACACCTTCACTAATCTCAACAAAATTTACTGTAACTACTTAATTACTTTTAAGACATTGTTGAGATTCAAAAGTTTTTTCCTTAATTATACCAATCCGAAGGCTATGTATAACGGAATTGACCCTCAAAACTTCGCCCAACTTTTGACATTTACCCCATTATAAACTGTCGGGGGATCTCGCCCCTAAATCTTGAATTAGCCACATTCTAATCTGTCCGAAAACAATTCCAATTACATTCCTGATGCTCACAAACCGACGCGATCGTGCGAGACATCTCGAACTTCGGTCTTTACACTAAAAAGATGGAAATTGACCTGATTTGGTGCGGTAAGGGTGACATACTTATTTATATTCCAATTTAGTCCTTAGTCCTCATATGCGTTAACATGAGATCAACCACATGGTTGGTCTCATTTTAAAATCTAATCTTAATTGTTTGGTTACAGATTTCCGAGGGTGGCCATTTATCATCAGGTAGACTGCATGCTGGTATGCTACGTGAACATTTAAATAAAGTTGTTTTGTAATGGATCGGTAAATTTAATATTACAATCACGTATTGTAATATTCATTTTATTGTAATCAGAGACACACTATCTATACAAATAAATAAAATTAAAGTGGCTGTTAGTGATTTCAAAATATTTTTTTTTACTCAATGCATATTAAAGTATACAGTTGTCTGTATGTCTGTCTGTCTGTCTGTCTGTCTGTTTGGCTGATCTAATCTTCTAAACGGCTGGACTAATTTTGGCAGGACTTTCACTGGAAGGTAGCTGAAGGTCTAAGGCGTAACATAGGCTTTTGTACTTTTTAAACACGGGCGAAACCGCGGGGATCAGCTAGTTGATAATAGAAATTAGTATACGACAAAGAGACGACTATAAGACGAGACGGGCTATGAAAATCAATGAATACAGAAAATGATAATACATCACTACGAACAATTTATTTAAGAAAAAACGAATAGAATGTTCAACGTGAAGGTCTTTGCAAAAAGGCAAAAATGTTCATAAAAATATCCAACAAAAATATAACCGAAAATTCTCAGCATTATTTCAACCCCAAAGCCGGAGTTATAAAATAGTTCTGGAAGTTTCAAATGAAGTTGGTAGAGAATCCGAAAAAGTACGCTTTGACTGGTCGTGAGCTTAAACTTTACAAAAACTGTATGAACAAAGTGAACAACAATAAGTTATTAACTAACAGGATATTACGTCAGGAGTTTTATTAAAAACTCCATGTCGAGGCTCAAAAAGTCGGCGTAAAAAGTAGAAAAGTTTTGAGCTAAAATACCATATTATTAAAGCTAAAGGAATGAAAGTTTAAATTCTATTTACATATGTAACGCAATGACAAAATTCGACTCTAGTTTACAAAACTTATTACCTAACATAGTGGTGTATCTCTTACCTAATATTATAGGACTTTGATTATTAATTTTGTTAGAGCTTAAACTTAGCTTAAACCAACAAAATTAGACCATAACGGTATTATGGTTAAATTAATAAAAGTTAAATCTTCACCTCTAAAAGTACCATAATAACAATATATTATTAACTAACACTAACAGGATATTACATCAGAGCTTTTATTAAAAACTTTATGTCCGAGCAGCTTAAAAAGTCAGCGTAAAATGCAGCGTTAAAACCATTTTGCACTAAAAGGCTGTAAGGTTATTAAGGTTAAAAGAATTAAAGTTTAAATATAATGTACAGAATGTACAGTACTGTCTAAGTTAAAAGTAACTAAAATACATTATTATGTATTATTATCACCATAATTTAAAAATCTGTGGCAGATCATTGTCCGTCACAGTTTTTTTTTTAATTTAACGAGATAACTATTTATTTGAAAAACCCTTTAATAATAAGGGTTGAATTACATGTGCAGATATTTATGACAGACAATTTTTCTTCTTCTATATAATTGACGTATTCGTGTACCGCGATATATCCGCGTAGACACGAACCGTGCGTAACAAAAATATAATTTCCTCTGACTCGTCAAATGAAATTAAGTCTTTCAACGGCTATTAAAGTATGGGAAACAAAAAACCGCAAGTATAATTTAGAACTTAGGCTAATAGGACTATATTGAAACGATAAGACATTAACACAATATTACGTCAGCGCTTTAATTAAAAATGGTCGGGCAGCTCAAAAAAGTAAGCGTAAAACATAAAAGGCTTTTTGCGCTGAAACGCCATGACATTATTGTAGTCCAGGGAATAAAGTTAGAGAATAGCGCACTATGCACCGTTCTATGCATTTCACACAATTGTATTTTATTTTATAGAATATAACTATTTGTCTATAGAATTAAACAAAAAAAGTATAATTTATTTATTTAATTATGTAACATGTTCTAAAATTAAATTAAATATTACAATTAATGAAGTTTAAAAAAACCTAAATATTTCATCATTATTTTTTAAAATTTAAATATAAAAAGCTGTATCCAAATTTCTGTCCCTGGAATTAACAAAAAAGTATTATTGGAATCTTGTATAACTTTATATGATCCAAAAAATATAATTCATTAATAATATAGTTATAGGAGCACCTCTAATTTATGTGTAATGGAGGAAAACATAATGAGGAAACCTGCACATCTGAGAGTTCTTTAAAAAAAGAAATATGGTGCATAAACATTATTTTGTAACTATTTAATTCCAAAATTGTATGTCATCACTTCTTTGAATTGGAACATGGGCTGTAATACACATTATTTAATTACATATAAATAATGCTTTAAACAGAAAAGTAAACATGCAATGATAATTATGTCAATTAACTCCACACATGAACATGCGAAACAATTTTATGTTATTACTTTATAATTTAGTGACATTTGAATCAAAAAGAAGTACGGTACAGAACTTAATTAAGCGTGATTATACAAGTTTTCTTTGTCTGTATATAAAAAAAAATTTTCTCTTTGTTTGCGTCTGCAAAATTTGAAAAATATTCGATTGATTAAAAAAAAACGTTTCGTGTTGCCCTTTTAAAGTTTTTCATATATTGTTTTAGCCTGAAGTTCCTCGTGAATGACAGGATATAATATAAAAAAGTACGTAGATCTATCATTAGTAACAAAATAATGAAGCCATTTTTAAAACATCGGATTATAAAAGTGATTATGTGAGCGTAAATAAACTAAAGTTACTAACAAGAAATTATGCTAGTTTTGTGTAAATGCGTATAAATACATGAAAGTAGCGTAGTTTTTTGGCTTCACTCAAATACAAGGCGGTGAGTAATCTACCTATTTTATTTATCTGAGACAAATTATTTAACTCAATATGCTAACTAGGTAAACATAAACAAACCATAACTGTCGCTCCAATTCAAATAATAAAAACTGAAATACAAAGCATCTACCGAATGGGTACTCACATTCGCGAACTAGTTAGCAATAACAGTAAACATTCATATCCCACATTCTCGTCTCAGTATGTAAGAAATATGCTACAGAATCACCATTTCCCCTCTTTCATTTATTTTAATATTTTATCCCACATCAAAGTCACCATTAACTACTTTTTAGGTTGCAAATAAACATGAAGTCGATTGGATGACAAGTTTATGTAAGTGACAAAGAGCATCGCAGAAATGTAAACAGACTAAATTTATTTTAATTTTATTAAACTGACAAGTAACAACCAAGAAAACCATGCAAGTCAGAACACACGCAGAAACACATGTGTTTTGCATGCAAAGTATAAGGAAGAAACAGAAATAGAAGTAAACCTCGTCATAGCCGAAAATAGGTGAGATTGTCGTGAAAGTCGCTTATTATTGGCTTTGCCGTAGGAATGGCAATGCCAGCAATATTTAAAGGTACGCCAACGAACAAATGGTTAAGGGACCCGCGGAAATCAGTACATTCCTATTCAAATGATTATTGTGTGGCTCGCGATTACATTTATTGCATTTATTTTGGCTATTGCTCGTGATACTTGCCTGTTTTACAGTGTTTGCATAATATCCACAATTATATAGCAGCGAGGGATAACGAATTCAGGGATAAGTCTAGCAGCTTAAGTTTTAGTATTAATTGTTAGGTATAATTACTGTAAACTTATACAAGTGGTAGTTTGTATTCAGCTATGGTGGCAACACCTTCAAAATATTTCGAAATAATAGCAATCGTATTTGACATAATGTGGCTTAAAGGGTGCGTAGGTAATTAATTTTACGATGTATTCAAGATTAGTCAGCAGGACACAAACTCATTCAATCACTTCAGGTTTTTCACACCCTGAACTTTTACTTTACAAATACCCCAGGGAAACTTACTCTGAGAGACAGCATATGTAATTAATAAATATTCATTTTATTAGCATATTTTACCGCAATCCTTTTTATGTCACATTTCTGGGCACGGGTCTTGTTCCACAACTGAGAGAGGCTTGGAGCATACTCCACCACGTTGCTCCAATGCGTGTTGGTGTTGGGAATACGGCCAACCCGTGTTGAATGTTTTTAAATCGCCCATAAAGCCTCCGACAAGGTGTAACGACTGCTATCTAAGGATACCAACCGGGACCGACAGCTTAACGTTCCCTCCAAAACACGGAAACGCGCATGATTTTTTTTTCCACTAGCGGTCACCCATCCATCTACCGACCACGCTCGACGTTGCTTAACTTAGATTGGTTGCTTAACAACATTGGCATATATTCAATCTTATTCCGTTAAATGTAAATGTTCGATTTTGAAATCATCAAATATTAACGCAAGAGCCTATTTCATTACTGCCCGCGGTACTACTTTGATAAATGCAAACAAATTTAGACCTTATTGGACATGAATTTTGTAGTATACTAGAACGGGTTTGGCATATAGATCAAAAGAACTTTTCACTCGCAATATGTTAGACGTAAAGGAGCATCAAATTATTAAGATATACTGTTATGGAGGTGGTATATTGAGGAAAGGATTCCGTAATAAAACGGCTACAAAATGGGGAACATTTATAAGTAAGATCTTGCCTTGTTTATATGGAATATGATTATTTGAATGGTCAGTTGTTCGTTAAGTCGATTAAATTGTTAATTTTATTGTCTCGATAGTGATAATGAGTTCCTGGCTTAGGTTTCTACAGAATCAGAGAATTAATGTTATTATTTTTTAAGGTGCAATATCGTGTTCGTTGTAATTTATTGAAAATAATATGTGAGTAATAAAAATATGTTAAATAGAGATGTGAATAAATATAAATGACCCTTGAAACTCTTTTTTTTATTGACGAAGGGGAAACCTTCAAAAGGTACCCGACGCGATGGGTTATGTGGGATTTTTACCGCACGATAACCCCCTCGGTGGCCGTTCTCAGCGCTATGTGGAGGACTCCGGAAACTTTAGCCCCCTTTAGTCGCCTCTTACAATAGGAGGGCGATACTAAAGCCCTATACTGGTCCCGGTAATACAGCCTGTCGATGGGATAGTATAAAAAAATACTGTATTTTCTGACACATATAATAAATAAATAAATAACGCTTCACACTCATAGCCCCACAGTAGGATTTTCTCCTGTGTCGTGGGTGCCATGGACAACACACAAGACAAGGACACACACCCAGACCAAGAACGGAAATTTTAAACTCATCATTCAAATTTCCGCCTCGCTGGGAATCGAACCCAGGACCCTCGGATTAGCGGTCCGGCGTGTTAACCATTGCCCCATCCGGATCGTCAAATAATAAAAGCGTTGTCCAGTTTTCGTACATCTTAGTCAGGTGGTATTCATGAGGAGCAGGTAACCCCAGTTTTTAAAGTTAAGTAGTTTCCTCCTGGCCGCCTTCCAAACCTGTAATAACCGCATCGGAAATAAATGTCCTCTAACAGACCGCATTCGGTTTCCCTAACCGCATTACGCGGTACATCTTTTTAATTTAAAATTATTCCTTTTGTGGAAAATATGTGACTCTTTTAAAGTTTTTCTGATTGTTTTAATCAATTTTAATTTATATTTTCGGTTATTTAGATGTAAAAACTGTTAGTATTCTGAATGATTTAGATTGTAACTTTCATTACGTTAATGTACGTTACATATATGTACTATAATTTCTGCGGCTTCACTGATGCAATTGGCTTTAATATTCGTCCATTATATTCAGAGTCGTGCATATTTAAAAGCTATATTTTTTAAATCATGTAGTCTGTCTTAATTATAATTATGTTGTGACTAGTTTTTGCCCGCGGCTTCGCTCGCGTTAAATATTAGATTTGTATCCTTCAGGTGTAGTTCTAATGCAATACAATCTTACCAAGTGGCCGTAGGTGTAAAAGTATGTAGGTTGTAAGTATAAAAGTTCCTTTTCATCCCACGGGAGTAGTACATATTTTCGGGATTAAAGGTACTCTATGTTATTTTTTGGACCCGTTACTATATGTGTGCAAAATTTTATAACGATTGGTTGAGTAGTTAAAGCGTGAAGGCGTTACAAACAATCAAACAAATAAACGGACTTTTGCATTTATAATAATTATAGGATATAATACCTAAACAGGTAATATATAATACCAAAAAAGGTAATGGTAAAAAAAATATAAAGTAGAAATTTATGATATTTACCGTTACCATACCATAAATGACGGTGTATTTAAATGTAAATCAATTTCGGAAGCTGTTCGGAAAGTTTGAAAAAGTTTAATATTTTCGGACCTATGTCAGTCAAACTCATGTACAGAGGAAAAGT
>DWPV01006376.1:0-11584 GCA_018251915.1 Urbanus proteus proteus
CCTACTAAACTTTTGTGAATGATTTTTGTGGGATTATTTTACCTATCAAACTTTTGTGAATGATTTTTGTGGGATTCACTTTACCTACCAAACTTTTGTGAATGATTTTTGTGAGGAGAACCGTTTCATTTATTTGTCCTAAATTTGACAGTTTTGAAAATACTGCACTCAATCTCATAAGTTTTAAAGGTTATTATGTAGATTTCCTTAACATTACCTGTTCTCATTTTACTTTCACTTTTGACAAAAGGTCTCATAATTTTGATTTCAGTGACAAAGCGACAGTTTGGCAATTGAAATCATAAATCTGAGATCAAAGTTTAAGGGTGGTCGACCCCCCCCCCGCCACACCTATTTCTGCCTCATAACACCAGTGTTAATCACTGCTGTGTTCTGGTTTGAAGGGTGTCATAAGGAAGACATACTTATTCGAGGCGTTCTACCTCAGTCCTCATGGGATACCGCATCAGTGTTGAACTTCAAACTTTGAACTTATCTGAGTTTGGTTACAGACATCCATGGGGGCAGTGGCCACTTACCATCAGGTGAACTGCTCGTTTATTATCTTGATATTTATTTACATATAAAATAAAAATAATAACATATAAAAACTACTATATATACCAACATACAAAATAACATATACACATAAGTATTCCTATTGCTTAAAAATCTGTGTTAACTAGAAAAGGTTTCCAAACAAACGATATGTCACAGTTTTTAATATAAGCTTAGTAAAGCTAGTTAAACCAGTGTTAACTTGTATGACACTGACAGTATGTACTAACTTTGTATTGATATACGTGAAATTGTTATCATCAAACGGTTGAATAGTATTTGATTCGCCTGCTAATTGCTTGTCTGACACGTTTTCTGTTTAGGATTGTTGCTTTTCTAAATTATTGGCATATTTTATAATGTCAAGTTTCTTAATAATCGTAATAATATCTTATGAACAGCGCCCCATAAACGGATTTTTGCCAGCTTTAGAATGAGCAGTGGCGTATACTTTTCGGTTATCATATTGACTCAAATTTTAATTTTGATCAATATTTAAACCAGCATTTGGTTAAGAAAAGCAATCGATATTATTCTAATTATTCTGCTTAAATAAATGCCTTAGTTATTTCTAATAACTTATGCCTGAGAAATTCCGATGATCTTTTAAGAGTATTGTACGTATAATACAATCAAATATGTTATATTATAAATACAATCTTGGCATCGAAGTAAAAAGCGATGAAAAAAAAATGAAATTTCGATTTTATTTTACGCTGTTTTTGGCAACCCTATATATTATTATGTACGCGATGGCGTCAACCCATATAACTGTCTTACTCCAATCAGAGTCAATTAATCAAATTTCGCGTACTCTGATTAATTCAAGTGATATACAGGGTAATGACCTAGCTTTGATGGATCTATGGGTCTATGATACTATTTCTTATTTATGAGTAAATTATAATGGTCTGGACTTTTTGTGGTGTTATTAACTCTTATACTTACTCTTTATATCATGTAGTGTCATGCAATTTCGTCCATCTTTTTCTACCATAAAGTAATGTAAAAATTCTAACTGGCTTATATTTGAGAAGACTATCTTAGTTATTAGGATTGGAAACAATTTTTCTGATTTTAGGTAGGACTTTAATCTTATTTGCATTTGATTATCACAGCTGGCAATAGACCTTAAACGGCAATGGCCACTTACCATCACGTGGCGGTTTTTAGTACTTCAATAAATAAAAAAAACGTTTTTTTAATATACTTATCGAAAAGTGCCAGTTTCAGTAAGTTAAATCTTCAAACTTCAAACTTACAGTCAAAGTTTATTTTATTTCAATCAAGTTCTTATAAATACTTATTCGAAGTAGCAGTAATATGAAAACCAACTTCAAAGGAACCAAAACTAAAACAAAAGACGGCACACATACCAACAATTTAAATCAATCTGCTTGGACACGCTCCAACTTCCAAATGGGTAAGTATGGTTTCATTGCACCCTATTATCTAGAACAATGTCTTGTTTGAACCTGAATAACTAACTTTTTGTCTGCGATGTTTGTTATGTTCAAATACCGGTCGGATAATTATGTCTTACCCCACCTTTCAGACCAGAATACAGCAGTGTTTAACACTGCTGTTATAAGGCAGAAATAAAATAGTGTTTTTTTCTCCTTTTATTTTCACGAGACCAAAACATGAAAACATCTTGTAATTTTTCCGCTTGACAACATTACGTTTACACAAAAAAATAAAAATAAAAGGGAACTGACTATTAAATCTAGTCTCAATATTCTATGTGCTGCAATGCGATGATGCATCAACAATGTACTTTTTATATGCATAAGATATGTATGAATACAAGTTAATTTTAAACAAAAACATGGAAGTTTAACAACAAATAACTTGATGTTTTCCTCAAATTATTCTACGAATTTGATTCACAAGTTAATCATTGCTTTAAACCGTAAACATTAATTAAAACATAAACCCACTGCCCCATGACCGGCAACGATAAGAAGAAGCATCCAAAATTTTAAATAAAAACTTGGAATTTATGTTTTGTTATGGTGCTGTGTAAAAAGTTTTAGGTTTCTCTTTTTGCGTCTAAATTGCTTTTTATTGAAATCTTCAGTCCGTTTCTGCACCCATAAGCACTATGAGGTCCATTGCTGGACATAGGCCTCCCCTTATTAGCACTATGCAGCCGGTCTTGAGCCTTCTGAATCCAAGCTTTGTCATAGTTTCTTATATTTGTCATATCACTTGCTAAACATCTCTGTGTTTTGTTTTAAAGGGAGTAGAAAGGTTCCAACTTTAACGTAATGAAACCTGTCTTCAAATATACAGGTACTTAATTAACTTCTTCTATAACGAAATTTTAGCGCCCCTTTCAAATTCCCATTTCCATACACACCAGCCAAAACCACTTAATATTCAATCCTTTTGAGTCGTTTCCTTTACAAAAATACCCATGTCTAAAATAGCTAGGCCGGAGAACCCGTCAAGCTGTCACGAGTATTGTACGTCTGTCACGTTGTGTTGCGCAAACGACAAAACGAAAACAAAACAATTTTCTGTTTGTTAAAATTGGGTCAATTTCTGACATAAAACGACTGTGCTCGTGGGGCTTTTTGAAGAGCATGATTGAGACATTGCTTACAGAATTCGTTCTCATTCTATTCCTTGTCTAATTTAACATATTCTGATTGCATGTTCTGGTAAAAGATTTCATTTCTTTTTCAAAATAAGTTATGGAAAATCTTATCGTAAACATCGGTATAGTAATAGATGTGGTATTTTATAACAAATATAAATAACGAACTGGATTGTAGACAAGATGGTAACTGATCGCTGTCGACCTTGGAGAATACTAGTCAATCTCCGATAGGATTAGGGTCCTTGTTGAGGTTGATCACAGATATGTTGCAATACGTAGGTTTTAAGTTGGAGTGGCTCGTATAAGTGTTTCTTCTTTACAACATCCTTGAAACTAGAAAGCAGCAGTACAGAACACTTCTTTTATCAAGCAAAAATATCATCAGAAAAAAATCAGCATAAAAAAAATTTGGACGCCACTTAGACGAGTCTGCAGTGTAATTAGTTATTTGCTTCCGTTCTGAATAACTCCACTGAACACCGGCTCTATCACTACGCAATTTCTAAAAGCGACTCGCATAATGTGAGAGATTTACGCGAATCGCTCTTCGGAGTAGAAGTTACGGGCTCGTCTGTTATAAGTAATAATAACACGTCGCGTTGTCCGTAGCAATGGGCTATTCTTGTACGAAGAGTTCCTTGAGTCTAGATATCTAAACAGTAGAATGGATTTTAAAGTATCTACAATGTTTTTTCAATTATCTGCGTTGTTCCGTAAACGTTCTGATCATTTTGTTGTCAGGATCTCGTATTTTGTCGATCAGGAAAGCGCAATTTGACCATATTTTGCCGACTACATAAAAAAATGTGATCTATCTGATCCACTTATCAACCTAGAATTGATTCCGTCCAAGCCATATATACGATGTATTTAAATTTCTATAGATATGGCCCGAGTAGTTACTCGTATGTGGTCTATATTTATAGCCATGCGTGTCACGACAGAGAAAACTACTTTATGGATAACCTTTTGGCTTTAAGCCTACTATACTACAAAGACATAAGATTGTCATGCAAATCCCAGTTAGGGAGTATTACCTCCCAACCGATTGCTGATAGTGCCTATCAGCAATCGACTACCGACAGTTATTAACGACAGTCGGCGACATGCGGCGACACACCCATCAAGCATCTGACGACAATTGACAATCGCATCCGTCGTCTGACGGCAATAGGCAACAATCGACGACCGTCCGCAACTGGCGCTAATGATACGCGCCGACAGTCTCCGACATATTGCAACATTCGCATCAAAGACAATCGACTATCGCTGCCGGTCGCTTTTTTGTATGATCGAATTAGAAAACGAGCATGCAGTCCACCTGATGGTAAGTGGCAACTGCCATCCATGGACATCTGTAATCAACCCCAGATAAGATCAAGATCCTACCTGAGGTTGATCACAGGTGTGTTGCTACCCCTGAAGACTGAGCTGGTACGCGTCGGTTAAGTCTGTCTCCCTTACCACAACCTTCAGATCAGAACACAGCAGTTCTTAGCACTGCTGTTATAGGGCAGTAATAGATGTGGTGGCAATGCCCCCGCAGTTTAACTACATAGAGTTCTATCACCTTTAACTTTAACGTAGGTACGTTTTTTTTTAGATAAAGTAGCTTATCTTAATATACATATGTATAATAAGATTGTTTAGCTGCATATTAATATTAATGTAATATAATATTAGATGTTAAATTAACACGAATACGAAGATCAAACTAAAGTTTAAATACATAAACATAACAATCGTACCAACACATTAAACAGACCATATTTGCCCGTTGTATGTTAATATCCCATTGGAATATCGCAAAAAGTACGTCTTTCAGGCAGACTTCCAATTAACTAGAGCTAGGTGTCCGCTCGTTGAAGTGACGCCGTTCATTTTCCGGTGTTTATGACGCCACCGTAACATGTAGAGACACCATATGGTGTAGTTTCAATGAGACATGTGCTTTTTAATTTAATTGAGGAATTAATTGTGTTTAAGAATACAAAATTGATTTCGATAGAACCTGAAGTGTGTAGCTATCAAAATTTATCGTAACTAATTACCGACATGTAGTCAAGTTTCTTTTAGCCCATTGGAGGATATATTGTAGTAAGTGTAGTAACCTTTTGAGTTAACTTTCTCCGACATGTACTGTGCTATGTAGCTATACTATAATGTAGAGCTGTGGATTTTGTCAAAAAATAAATGAAATAAAAATCTCACTTTCACGTCAAACACAGAGTAGAGTAGGTAAGGAGTCCGAAAAGGATAATTTCTAAAAAAGTATCAAGATTAAAAACGAAATATAAATGCAGTATTTTTGAAACAAATCTCAGTAGTAGTAGTAGAATTAACGACTTGGTCATTAACAACCAACGAAATAAGTCATATGTATGTAGTCATAGCAGTCTCTTCATATACTTATCTCCAAAGCCATTTACCTCATGGCCACCCTATTCATATGGTTGAATAAGGAAATGAGCTACGTTAACTATCCTCTTCACACGGTGATAGTCACATTTTGCTACCTTCCCCTAATGGATGGTTTAGTACACGTTAAAATACGAATGTCTTTTCAGGTCTGATTCCACTTTTATCATCTGAATGGTAATGTGTGCTTTTATTAGCATACATTCAGATTTAAAATCTCTTATTTTAGTATCATTTAACAGTAAGGTAGGTTTTATACTTCGTAAATGGCAAGTTACTGATTAATAAATAACTTATCGGGGAGATTTAGCATGGTAATCACATGGTAACGCATGAGTTATAGTGAACTAACACGCGCGGCAGTTAGCTAATGCATGAGCGACGGTGAACTAGTAAGAGAGAGACAGTGAGCTAATATGTGAACGACAGTGAGCTAATATAGAAGTAACAGTGAGCTAATATGTAAGCGACAGTGAGCTAATACTGTATTAGAGATTATAATTATAAATAAAGTTTTGAAAAATATGCCGTTTAAAATCCAATGCAATAGTCGGAGTGTTTTAAACTAAGTCCAATGAAAACAAACTAAATATGGAAACGTTATTTTTCTATTTCAACACTGCTGTGCTGACTTGTTTACTCCTATTCCAGTGGTAGAAACAAATATGACTGAAAAATCTAGAAATTAAGTTTCGCTTCGAAGCTTAATTGTTTTGCCGTTCTACGTGCTCTCGACTTAAATGTTTTGCTGTTACAACGAAAACCTACAATTCCGTTTTAAATTCTGTTATTAGGTTTCTTATAAGTTAATTTATTTATATTTTAAATAGCACTTTAATGCAGTAACATACTAAGAAAAGGGTATTGTGGTGGTGCCACCATGAAAGGTTCTTCAAATATCAAACTATTGAAGACTTAAAGTAGAATACGTTTGCTCGTAATTCCTCTGCTCTTAAATCACCTAAATCATATTAGAAATCTATTTTTTGAAGAGATTTTTTAATAATTTTGAAGTAGAAATAGAGATTTTAGCCTATCTGATGGTAAATTTCCAATGCTGTTCATAGACATCTTTCATCAAGATAAGATAATATTAAAGTCCTATTTGACGTCAGTCACGACTGCGTAAAATATATAAACAAAAGTTGACGATACAAGAGAAATGTTATTGATTATATCTAAAAAAAACGGTTCAATTGTTTCTCGTTTATAGATCTGTGGCGCTTACGTCGATTTATTCGTTTTCGCTAACTACCCGCAATTCATACAAAACAGTTCTTTAGTCAGAGAAAAAAAATATCTGGAACTGACGGTTGTGGCGCAGTCTAATTTGATTCTAGACTTTTCTACTGTTTCCTTGGTTCTTCTTGTTTTAGTCTATTATGTGCAGTAATTATTAGAATTACTTCAAATGCTTTTGAGTTGAGAGAAGTTCTTTAAGAGCTCGCAAGCTGTAATAATTTTGTGTTGTATTGTTGTGTATTGTTTACATCCTTCAAGCTTCGCATACTCTACCATAAGCACTAGAAATCTCCGATGCGTACATATATTCAATTTGCAACCTTGCATAGAAAAGTTTCATTATATATCTCTTAAGGTTATCAAGAACAATATCAGGACTTTTGTATTTAAATATGTGATGTTATGAGCATGTGTACTGTGTATCAGACGACGTAACACTCCCTTCTGTGGATATGGTAGGAAGCGATTTAAGAAATAAATCCAGAAGATGAGAATTTCATTACTTTCCATCATCATCATAGCTAAGCATGGTGACTTTGGCTAAAGTTCATTTTAATAGAGTTCTATGTTTTATAACTCCCAGTATTTTACATAAAATGCCAATTGAAACCACCAAGAAGAATAAAAGAAAGAGGCAACAGGAAGTGGCACGTGGGCGAATTAAGACGACTACCAGTGTGATCAGGTTAGCATACTTAACGTCAGTGTTTGTTAGTCATTGAGACAAAATTTAAATTTTTTTTGTGGGTTGTAATTTTTTTGCAAAAATTCGTAAACGTGCCTCATTCATTGTTGACAACAGAGAACTAATAAAAAAGTAGTTTTCTTAATAGTAATAATACGATTAGATACTGATTTCTGTATTTTTTTGGCAACAGCGATTTCCATAGTAATCGATTCCTACGCCACTTCCACTTTATTCTCTTTTCCGTGGACTTTGACATACTGTAAAATTACATAAAATTCTACAGGAAGTTATTTGGGGTGTAGTTTTATGTTAGGAATTATTACTATGATAAAAATATATAAACATATTATGCTTAGTAAAATATTCGTCCAGTAAGTGGTGCGGTTGTTTAACTCTAATACGCCCTCTGCCTTTCTGGTTTAGGGCTGGCGTAAGTGACACGATGTAGCGATAATAGAAAACAGGGCACTTTGTTGCATTATGGGAAAATCTGATTCGGTTTTACTAATTAATTAATTAATAGTGAATTGAAGTATACGCTCTATATGCGCTAGTACGCCTTCTATTGAATATATTGAAACGAATAATGTTTTAAAAAATGGCTTTAGATAATATCTCTGTGACCAATAAAGCACTAGAAAGTTTATGTATTGTACTGAAGTATTGTATAAATGTCTTCCATTAGAAGTATAAGAATTTTAAAAGTGGTAGAAACTTGTGTAGTTTAACTCCGGCATTACCACCACGCCTATTTCTGCTAATAACAGCAGTATTACATTACATACTTATCCCAGGTGTTCGAACTTAGACCACTGGGGTAACAACATCTGTGTTCAATCTTAGGTAGGATTCTAATATTTTCTGGTGATTGATCTCAGGTTTCCTTGGGCCGCAGTGGTAACTTACGTCAAGTGGACTACATGATCGTTTGCTAGTCATTACATAGTACAAAACAAAGTCGCTTTCCGCTGTCTATATTCTTAGATCTTAAAACTACGCAACGGATTTTGATGCGGTTTTAATTAAAGATACAGTGATACAAGAGAGAGGTTTAAATGTAATTTAAGGCGTGCGATCCGCGGGCAAAAGCTAGTTTAATAATATAAAAAATAACGTTTGACAAAACATACTATTCAATTAAGCAAATGTCTTGTGCCTTGAACCATATTTTTACCTGTAGAGTACTTGCAATTAGGACTACTCCTCAGAGGGCGGATCCAGCTACAATGCTTTTAGTGGAGCTTGCTGATGTTGCCGCTAATTGTGGGATCATGCCGTTTACGACCATATGTGGCATTACTAACGTAGGTGTTTTATCATTGTAGTATTGTTTTGTGAATACTCCCTTTGGGATAGTTCAGTACTTTTATACTTATACTAGGTTTTATTAATTGCTGTCCACTCTTTGGAATCAGATATGAATGTAGTTTGTTTAAATTACGCAGTTTATTTTTAACCGAACTTGCAGGGCATGGCCTCTGACGTGAAGATTTGATTGCCGTCGTATTAAAGTTCTATCTAAAACAGGTTAGACCTAACCTTGATACCACAACCTGTAAATCATAATTATGATGTTCTGCTATTTTAAAAGGTGTAACGCCGTCTATCTAGAGGGTAGGTTCGAAAGTGAGCTAAATTAATCCGCAATAAAACATTGAATAGCCTGTTAACAATAGATAATATTACGCGTTAATAAAAAAGGGTTGCGGCAAAATTAGGATATAGTATATATCTGTGGTAATCTCAATATTTAAATGCAAAAACTTTATGATGATATAACTGTATGATGTATGATGGATGTATGTAAATGTATGATGGATGAAACCTATACAAGGAAAACGCCAACTTTGTGTTTTCAATCCCCCTGTTTGATGTATCTGATTGATTGACGGCCCTTGACGGAGTGCTTACTGGACACGGAATGGGTTACGGGTTTCATAGTTAGGTTTTAGAATTTATATTTCTGTTCTGGGTCTCTGTGATCCGTCTTTGTGATCATGGCTATCTTTGTGCGTCTGTAACACTTCAGATACAGGAAAAATCCTACTATGAGTGTAGAAAGCGTCTTTTTAAATGAATCCTGTGGGTCGTTACATCGATTTCATGTAATTTGGACTATTTTCTTATCATATCTTTTAAACCCAGAATACAGAAGTTTTTGGTAACTGCTGTAATTAGAAAGAAATAGGCGTTACAAATAAATAATAGTTTAAGTGCTAATGTGAATATTTATATTTTAGTATGGTATTCAAAAAATACAACGAATTTTGTTATTTGGGATACAATCAAACACACATACAATGAATATGCTGTGTATATTACAGATTATCGTTTATTTATAGTAACATCAACAATTATTATGTTTTACATTTACGCTTCTACATAACACAGTTAAATAAATTTACATTTGTACCTAAAGAATATAATCAGCTACGTAATTTTAATTTGTCGTATACTTAACAATTTTTAAAGTTTACAATTTAATTTTAACATGGTTTAGAAACATTACCAAATTTATTAAATATATCTTGGCCATAGACAAAATGTTTTTTTTGTTACATCATGAAACTGTATTTTTCTTGGAATTTTTAATAAAATACAAAGATTAAGGAACACAGATTATAAATTGTAAACTACAGATAAAATTTCATAGACACACAATTAGTACATAATTTTTGTAAGTTACCAACTTGCAATTTGTTTCTCTAATAGTTAATTTTTCATATTTAAAAATGTATGACTGTAAACATATTTGAATGAAGTGCAGGTACAACATAGTATAGTAAAGAATATTAAGAAAATCAATAAGTATATAGAATGGCACAGTTTTCTTACTTACTATATATTACAAACTACTACAAATTGCAACCCAGCCTTGCAATCGTAGTTAACAGGGTCTATAGAGTATTGGTAAAAGAAAAGAAAAGAAAAGAAAAAGAGTCATTGAACTAAAGTAAAAAGAAGTAAGCGCTGAAAAATGTCAGTCATTTCGATTGGATTGTGTTCACTTATCATCGGATGCCTCTTTCTGGAAAGGAAAATACATATAATTAAAATAAGTAGATATATTTCAATATACAATAACAAGAGATACTAAGAGAGTCAATGGGCGGCAGTGACTACTTAGCACCATTACGATTATCAAGTGGATTACGAGCTAGTTTGCTATTTTTATTTAAAACTAGCTAATCCCTGCGGTTTCACCCGCGTTATTAAAAGTAAATAGGAATACATATAATCTAACAATAGTTACGCCTGACTCTCTTGCGATGGCGGCCGCATGCGCACTTATGCTTTTTTTTTAAATTAAAGTAGCCTATGTTACATCTTCAGCTATCATCCAATGAAAATCCTGTCAAAATCAGTCCAGCCGTTAATCAGACGGACAGACAGACAAAACAATTTTTAATTTGAGTAAAAAAATGTTATTTTAAAATGACAAACAGATACTTCAATTTTATTTATTTGTATACATAGAAAAGTTGTTGTTTCACTAGCAGATATCATTTTTAACCGACTTCAAAAAAGGAGGAGGTTCTCAATTCAGCTGTATTTTTTTTTTTTCATCTGTGAGCCGATTTGGATGATTCTTTTTTTGTTTGAAAGGTTAGGTTTCCCGTGCGGTCCCATTATAATTTGAAAAAAAAATTCAACCCCAAGGGTGCGAAAAGAGGGTTTGAACTTTAGTTGGTCCTGAGATTTATGCTAAGGCGTATTATAATTAACTAATTTCTCCGTTATCTATGGTCCGATTTGGATGATTCTTGTTTTGTTCAAGAGGGTAGACTTTCTATGTGATCCCATTAAAATTTGAAAAAAAATTCAACCTTAAGGGTGCGAAAAGAGGGTTAGAACTATAGTTGGTACCGAGATTTAAGCGTAGGCGTATTATTATTAACTAATATCTCCGTTATCTATAGACCGATTTGATGGTTCTTTTTTAGTTTGAAAGGGTATGCTTCCTGTGGGGTCCCATTAAAAATTTTAGAAAAAAAATTAACTCTAAGGGTGAGAAAAGAGGGTTTGAAATTTAGTAGGTACTGAAACTTAAGTTTAGTCATATTATAATCAAC
>DWPV01006377.1:0-11584 GCA_018251915.1 Urbanus proteus proteus
GTAATTTTTTTTTCGATATCTTCAATGTACAGACATCGACCTGTTACAATTTTATTATAAGTAGAGAGTAGAGATAGAGAAAATAACAGTAATGAAAAAGCAAAACAAAATAAGAAGGACGGTATCTGTGGTCGCATACCGCCGTGCACCAGATGGTGCAGCGAGCGTAGCGCTTGCCCGGGATTGAGCCCCTCGGGGCATCGCGCTTGGAAGACTCCAGTGAAGGTCCAATGCAGAACCTGGATTTCACTTCACAGCGATGAGGACGGCCACCGGGGAAGGTTTTAGTGCGGTAAAAATCCCACATAACCCGCGTCGCTCCCAAGGCGTCGGGTACCTTTTGAAAGTTTCCCCCTCGTACCCAAAAAGGTATTACTAGTAGTAGGCCGTAGTATTAGCATACTAGTAGTACACTTACTACAAACTTACAACTAACGCAAAGGGGCTTTTTACATCGAAGGTTAAACTTCATCTTTCAATACGAACAAAACGATCGTTAAAAGTAATATTCACAGCTTCTCAATTTCACTTGCAGATCTCCAATAAATATTCCTTCCATTTGAAATATCGGACCTCGGATGCGTTCTCGCTATATTTAAGCGCTAAGCTGTCAGATGTTAAGCTGCAAAACGGAAAAGTTCAGACTGAAACTCCGATGCTCGGATATTTGCTTTTAGCTGCTAAGCGCAGTCAAACTTGAAATATCTTAAAAATATTGTTCAACTTAGTGCGTGTGAACTATACAGTACAGAATATAAAGTAGTAAATATTGTTAAAATCTTATCCAGAGGAAACTTCAAAGGTCGTTTCAAAAGTATAGTTTAAAAAATACTCGGATGAATTCTTTCTAGAAGTCAGTTAAAGACATCTTGGACTAACCTCAGGTAATCAAAAAATGATTTACTACTCTAAAAGTAGTACATTATTTTAAGATATTATTGGGTACACCTTTTAACTCAGATAAGACTATAATTTTATCTACGGTGATTTGTAGAGTCAATATACTTTTAATAAGGTTAATTACAAATGTCTATCGACGGCAATGACCACTTATCAGGTGGAAAGCATACTCGTTTGTCACTTCTATATTTTAACAAAATAACAAATAAAGCAGTTTTACTCACCCTAACATAACCAGTCTGAAGCAATTCTTCGGTGGCGGCGCGGATTCCTCACAACCCTGCGGCTGCGGGACGCTGGGCCCCGGCGACCCGGTATCCGAGTCGTCCGTACCAGCACCAGCTCCTCGCCTGCACAGCCACGATGTCCCACACTTGTCCCGCGGGTCTTCCACGGGAGTAGCGAACTGGCAACGACGAGGGGAACGCTGTCTTCCAGCCGGAGACAAGGACGATTTTAAAGGGGATGAAGGGGCTCTAACGGGACTGGGGGATGCCCGCACGGGAGACGGGGACACTTTAACTGGGGAGGACTGCAGGGACAAACCCCCGCGGTCCGTAGTCCCGTTCAGCATTTTGTTTGTTAGCACGTGAAATGCATTGTCTTTATTTTATCGATTTTGGATTGGTTTGTCTGTCATTTTTAGTCTAGGGAATACTTGCACTACTCATACTAAAAGAAAAACAGTAATAATTTTAGTAATAAAATTCCTTTTATACCACTGAAATCGTATACGTATACGTGTTGGCGATAAATTTTCACTTATGAAGTTAAGTGAAAATTACAAATACAACAGTACAAATGCGTAACAAAAATGTATAGATTAAAATAATGTGTACGAATACATTTTTACATAATTCTTAAAGTTACCTAACATTACGTGTATTTATGTACCTACATAATTATGTATGTACATAATGCGCATCTTCGTATATAGTGGTTCGGTATTCTAATGAACAATCATTGAACATCAAAGTGGTACAAACCAAAAGTATAATCACGCAAAGAAACATCGACTATAACATAAATAACAATAAGATTATAGAAAGCCATTTCCTGTTGCGTCAGATTTAGACCCAATTTCCGTCGCCCTTACGAGGTTCCCAATTTTGAATTTGCATACACAGCTCTTCCAACCCATAATGTTATTGTAAGCAACTGAAACTTTGCCATAATTTATTTCTAAAGTTCACCTGAAAGGGTTTAATGGGCCGTGGAAACTTTTAGGGTTACGAAGTCGGTTCATATCGCTCACACAGACAGGTGCCTATAAGTGTTTGCTTACAGAATTTGTTATAATAAGCTTCCATCCCCCATTGAGCCTTTCGGAGTAGAGAACAAATTTTCAAGTACACATCTATGGTATAAGTGTGTATTTTTTTAACTAGCTAATCCCTGCGGTTTCACCCGCGTTAAAGAAGTAAAGGGTCATATAGAACATTACCTCAGCCAAACAGACAGACAGCCAGACAAATAAATAATAATTGCATTTTTGTTACAGATATCGTGTATATCTTCACGATGAGTAAAATATTTTGAAACTACAAACAGATACTCCAATTTTATTTATTAGGATAGATGTATAGATTAACGTTAACATAGTCAAAAGAAACTCTAGACAAAATTTTCATGCGTTTTACCCACCGGTTTATGGTTTTTATTGCTCATCACTGATTCCAGTAGCAGCGTCTACATCTGTACCCACCTATCATCAACACCTGAGATTACCAACTCACATGCCAGACGTAGTGACTTGGCAAAAATCCTCATTAAGAGAGGCCTTTGTCCAGCGGTGCGCCTCAAAAGTCTGATACATATGGGAAGGCATATTTTTCAGGAAAGTATTTTCTTTATATGATCGAAGTAGCAAACAAGCATGCAGTCCACCTGATGGTAAGTGGCAATTGCCGCCCATGGACATCTGTAATTAACCCCAGATAAGATCAAGGTTGACCACAGATGCGTTGCTACCCCTGAGGACTGAGCTGGAACACCTCGGATAAGTCTCCCTAATCACACCCTTCAGACCAGAACACAGCAGACAGCAGAGTTAACACTGCTGTTATAAGGCACAAATAAGTGTGGCGGTGGTGCCGCCGGAGTCGAACTACATAGAGATCTACCCCCTTCGAAAGCTTTAAATGTAGCTTTACATGTTGTGATTCTGATGATATTTCCTCTTACTCATTCTGATACAATTGGCCGTGACAAATAGACAGCTGGACAGTTATTTTCCATTAGAGGCACAGAGAACACAAGAGATGGGTGTAAATATCGTACTTTACGATACCGCCATAAAAGGCTAATTTGGTTATGTCAAAATATCACGCCACGTTAATTTTGGGGCTTCTCACCTTTTATTTATATGGTATAACCTCATTTGTCACTAATAGGAATACCACTTTATTGTAATGTCTTTAAATGGGTTGCCAGAAATATTTGGATATACTTGTGCCATGGAAAACATTATATCTGTACAAATAAATAAAATTGAAGTATCTGTTTGTTATTTCAAAATAATAACTTTTTAATCAATGCATATGAAAATATACACGACATCTATAACAAAAAAACGAAAATGCTATTGATGTTTTTTTGTTGCCTGTCTGTCTGTTTGTTTGAGGTAATCTTCTAAATGGCAGGATCGATCTTGATAGCACTTTTACTGAAAGATAGCTAAAGATACGTTACTACACCTGAAGACTTTGTTTGAACGCCGAAATAAATATGTCACCCTTATCACACCACATTTGTTCTATTACCTCAAAATGCAACTTTCGTGCCTTAAAGGGTTTGTTAAGTCGATCCCGTTTGTTATCATTAGATAGCAGATCTTAAGCCTCGTAAGAGGCTTTACGGCGGTTAGAAAACATTCGATACTAACCCGTCCCTCACCCCTCTAATACGCACTAAAACTGCGTGGTGAAAATTACTACTGGTCTCCTTTAACAATTAGATTTTAGATAACAAAAACGTAGGTATCAGTAATTTGCAGGTAACAAATATGAAAGAAAATTACCTATTAACTCACTATTGTCCCACTGCTGGGCGCGGGTCTCCTTTCATAGCAAGAGGGATTTAGGCTTTAGTCAACCGCGCTGTTCAAGTGCAAATTGGTAGACTTCAAACAACTTTGAGAGCTTTTATGAACTTAGATATGCAGGTTTCCTTACGATGTTTTCCTTCACCGTTAAAGCGAGCGATCGTTTTAATACGCACATAAATCAGAGATACGTGCCTGGGATTTGAACCTCGGACTCCCGAAGAGGCCAAGTTTCAACCATTAGTTTATCGCTGCGCTGTAAACAATAATTAATATTTATTTGGCTATTTGATAAATCAATAATAATTTGTAATTCGACTTCTATTGACATTTGTAATCGCATCTGAACACAAAAGCGAAGTTTAATTAAAATAAAAGGTCATATGTTTCATGCACAGCAACGCATTAATATTGGCTACGATACAATTATGTAATTGTTCCAAAATAACACAGAATTATGGTATTTGCCATTTAATCTTTATTTGCTATTTATTTCATACATTGTGTGATCATTACTTACGTCGAATATACGCTTAAATTTATTATTCGGGCGATTTTTCCTAGCAAACTACTTGATTTTAATTTTCTATCACACAGAAATGGTGATATGCACCATGCAGCTGATGGTGGGTGACTAGGTACTTTAAGCCTGTCCCTGTAGTACCGGGACCACAATAGGGCTACCGTATTCCCTATGTGTCGTAAGAGGCGACTAAAAGGGAGCTTTCGGGGTCGTGGGCGGTATAGTGGGACTAACTTTTATACCTACAACTTACTTTGATACGTACGGCCTCTTTATGCGAATGTTAGTGTGTTGCCTGACATTAGCGCGAGCGAAACTGCGGGTTAAAACTAGTAAGAAATAAATAGATAGGTTAACAATTAAAAAAAAATGATTCCTATCTTTACATTCTTTCAAGCATACAAGCTTAGATAACGTCAGGAATATTAACATTTACAAAGGTGATTCAGAAATAACGAATAGTTTAAAATCACAAACAGAAGTTTAATTTCCTTCACTACCAACTGCGGTGCTGAGTGATACACATTCTGTTATTATTTAATTACCATTATTATTTGCTTGCTACTATAAATGGTAATTACCTACTATTGGTTACAAATCAATTTATTCCGCAGGGAGATGAAATGTTTAATTAAATATGTAATTAACCTCAAGCCGCAAATTACGTTACATACATAAATAAGTGCATGTTACAATTACTTTTATGGTATAAAACTATCTGTATTATATTTTAATATACAGAACTTTTTAGCATTCAAGTTTATGTAACATAACATAATATGACAAAACTGTTTGACCATTCAGGAAGCTAATTGACCGGCGTGATTTAGTATTTTGACCACCCGCGTGGCAGAATGGTTACCGTACCAGGCTGACGGGCGATGGATCCCGGGTTCGATTTCCGGCCAGACAGACATCTAAATGATGAGTTTAGATTTCTGTTCTGAATCTGTGTGTTTGTATATTCGTGTATGTGTGTGTCCATGGCACCCACGACACAGGCGAAAATGCTACTGTGGGGCTATGAGGGTAGAAAGCGTTTTAAGTTTTTTTAAGTAAAGAGGCTAGGTTGTTAATTAAACGTGTAACTAAGTACTTGTTTACAACAAATAAACACATAATAATGTCGCTATAATAACGATTTTTCTTATAGTGAAGGTCGTGTGAATGTATTGTTTAAAAAAATTGTAAACATATACTTTTTAATTTTGTTCGTTTAGTCACTTACTTAAGTAAAAACAATTTGTCCCATAACTTTTTTAACATAATACAAGATAAATTTAAAGATATCTTAAAACTGATTCGAAGTTTGAAGCAAAAAGGTAGGTATTACGTAACTTATGACAAACGAAGCATTTCCGGATGGCTTAGCCGATTGATCGGTTCCCATATAACCTCCTGTGACGCCCCATCCATCCACGAACCCCTCTTAAAGCAATCTTTAAATTCTTATCTTGCAATATTTCGTTCATAGGCGTTATATTTTCCTGTTCCCAATAATATATTACTAGCAGAAACAAATTGATATCGTGATACAACAGTGATAGATATAGAGTCGAATTTCTGATTTTGAGCTTTTGCAAATACATGTCATACTCAAGTTAAATAAATATAAAGCAGTAGTACTACGTGTTAATAAAGTAGTACTACATATTAAAAAAATAGTAGGTACTGTATGTTAATAACGCAGTACTACATGCTAATAAAGTAGTACTCCATATTAACAAAATAGTAGGTACTATATGTTAATAAGGTAGTACTATATGTTGATAAAATAGTACTACTTATTAATGGAATAATACTAAATGCTAATAATGTAGTACTACATGCCAATAAAATAGTACTACATGTTAATAAGGTAGTACCACATGTTACTTAGTAGACGTTACTAGTTCTAAATTGTTACTTTTTATAATGACCACTTGATTAGTATTAGACAATATGGACTATATACTATGGATATTAAGGAACTTCATACAGATCAGAAGTTGTACTTGAAGACGTCAGGGAGGCGTTGCTACTTCTGAGGATTAAGAAGTAAGTTAGACTCCCACACTGTTTTGGTTTTAAGTAAGGAACACATAGGTACTTGTGCGAGGCATTCCAACTCAATTACAGATACGTGCGACAGTTGTTTCTTACCGTCGTAAAGACTGCATGCTATTTTACTTACATATCATAAAAAAAGTTTGAAGCTAAAAGTAGTTCCAGCGGTGACCTTTCCGCTCGAATCTTATTCGTTCTACCAGCATTCATGCTTGCAGTATTACAACTAGAACCAAGAGAATAAAGCTTGAACTTTAAAATAGAAATACTTTTCCTGCCACTTCTAACTTTCCGATTACGAAGTTAGCACCAAGTGGTTCCGGAGTTGGAGTAAACAAAGAAACTGTATTGTTACGACAGGACGACTTATTGTAAGCCGATTTGGATTGTCTATTTCTTTGTAAGTCCCACTGCTGGGTGAAGATAGCTTAAGCTAGGCTATGAAATACTAAAACGCTAAGGATTTTGAGGTAGAACATCTCGGGAAAAGGACATTGTTGAGAAATTATTTTTTATTCATGTATCCAATATTTTTACTTGACAATTTATTTTTATTTTATTTATTTATTTGATAAAAGAAAACCTAAGGGCATTTCGCAATATATAATACCTACCTATTACTACAAATATATCGTGATAATTTATTCGAAAGTGAAGTTTTGACTTACAAGTACGTGTGTACTTGTAAGTCAAAATTTCACTTTTGTATGTATGTATGTATGTATGTATGTAAGATGTGTATCTTACATACATATATTTAAGCCTACATACCTATTTGAATTACCTGTGAATAATCATGTCTCTATCATAATTGTCCTGGAATAAAAAAAATAGGTACCTACCAATTTTTTACATGTAATAAAAATTTAAAAATCTCTTTTTAATTCTATTTAGCAATGTACATACATACGTATGTATTGTATGTATTTGTATTGTATTTAGCTTTGTATTGTTAACGCTTTTTAAGTAAGTTATTACTACCTATCACTATTAATTTGTCCATCTATTGTATTTTTAACAAGTCTTCAAAGGTTAAAATAGAAATATTTTCCACCTAAGTTTCTGATTACGCCGCTCTCCTACGTTGAGACTTAACGAGTTTATCGAAAACCGATTATAAGATGGCGAGTGACGCGGCTCTTTGTTTTTTAACAGTAGAACGTCTAACGATATTATCGTTTCCTTCATATTTCTAAATGTATTTATATTATATTAAACTATTATAAAGTGTCTCACACTATTGAAAGTTTAAAAATATCTTAAAGAGTTTTAAGTTAGATAACTTAATAAAAAATAATAAATTCTCAATTAATATACTTTTAGCTACCCGTTATTTGACGACCCGTGTGGCGGAACGGTTACCATACCGGTCTGAGGCGCAATGGGTCCCGGGTTTGATTCTCAGCCAAACAGACATCTAAATGATGAATTTAGATTTCTGTTCTGGGTCTGGGTTTTTATGTATTCATGTATGTGTGTCCATAGCACCCACGACACAGGAAAAAATCCTACTGTGGGGCTACGAGTGTAGAAAGCGTTTATTTAATTGATTTTAAATAATTAATTTACATGCGTAAAACTAATCGATTTATTAGCCGTAAATTATCAGCGTTTATATGTAAATTGTTTCAATACTACAATGTGTAGAAAGTAATGTGAATTCCCAAAATAAATTAAATCCACATTACATATCAAAATTTGTTGAACACTACGAATTCCGACCGGAAATCCGGATGAACGAAACAGTCCCGCAAATAATTACACGTTTATGCCACTCGAATTGCTAAAACCACACGCCGGTATTAGTGTTACCAGGTGTCCCGAATTGGGCGGGACGTCCCAATATCAAGGTTCTATGGACACGTCCTGATTTGTACAGCGGGGCACTGTATATACCGATGAATCTATTAATTTATTGAAATATAAGAAAAAAAACTAAGTTATTCCAACTTATAAAGGAGTTTAATCAATAAAAAATTAATTAACACTTACGCAATTAAGATAAAATTTTGCTGTAATATTTTGTCATTTCTACTAGTCAAACAATTTTGGTTATTATTAACATGAAACCATAAAAACAACATTATAACGTAAAATTCAATTCAAATTTACAAAATGACTTGTAATATAAGTTGCGAAATGCAAATAATTAAACCATAATTTCATAAAGTCTTTACTTTGTTTATCCTGCACATCTACATCCACAATCCAAGTCCCAATTTCCTTTACCTTCTGTCCCGATTTAAAAAATATCTTGGCAGCAGTACTGGTACAAACTCATCTGTACGCTGTAAATTCTAACCGGAATTCCGGATCAATCGAACAATAACAGCGATTGCAATAAATATACGGGCATAAAACGTTATACGTGCGATTCGCCACGTAATCACATCACTAGTTGAAAGGAACAATTGAACGCTATAAACTGACCGGAATTCCGGATCAATGGAACAATAATCCGGACAAATGTAATGGCATGCAATAAACAACACATCAGCATGAAACCCCCACATACTGCAAATTGCCACATAAACATCGCTTGCGTTTAGTTTTGAATATTGTATACAACTGGGCAGTATATTGGCTAAGTTTTGTTTCTAACCCGCTCAAACTTATAGTTTAAATAAATTTTGCGTGCTTAAAGCATATTCAAGGGAGTAAACTTTGTTACTTTATATCATTGACTGTTCTACGGACTTGAACTAAAAATCTGTAAATAGACAACATGAAGGAAGTTTTCTACGCCATAGATCATAATGGGTATTCTCAATTGTAATGCAACAAACAACACATCGAGAACCGTTCACACTGCGTGAATCGTATTCGTCTTTTTGGTTTTATATACAAGAATGAAGGAGGTAGAATTCTATGTTGTTCGACTCCGGCGGCACGAACGCCACACCTATTTCTACCTTATAACAGCAGTGTTTAGCACTGCTGTGTTCTGGTCTATAGGGTGTAGTAAGGGAGATATACTTATCCGACGCGTTCCAGCTGAGGGGTAGCAACGCACCTGTGGTCAACCTCAGGTAGGACCTTGATCTTATTTGGGGTTGCTTACAGATGTCCATGGGCGGCAGTTGCCATTTACCATCAGGAGGAGTGCATGCTCGTTTGCTACTTCGATCATATAAAAAAAAACAAGATTTTCGTTTAATTCGAAAAAACTAAGAGACGAGGTATTAACACACGCGTACCGGAATTTCACTTGTACCGACATAATAATCTTTCAGTCACGCAGTCAGCATGAAAATTTCCGGAACATGATAACCGGTATTCCGGATTGTAGAGTAATCTCGACAAATGCAACATGCTATGAATACATTGACAAACATTCACTCGATGCTAATCCCGACATAACCGCATTCGTTGGCACGCTTCACATTGCTCTATTGCTTCATACACGTATAAATATACTAGCAGAGCCCCACAGATTCACTCGCGTTAGAGAGAAAGATCATCATTTACAATTTTAGAGAGTTAGGTTTTAAAATGATTAGTAAATTTAAGTAGCTTATACCTTAAATCGTTTCCAAATAAATGGTCTCAAATATTAAAAAAAAATCTGATCAGCAATTCCACAGATTAGGGAGTTTAGACAAACAAACATAACAAACAATCTCTTCCGCTTTATAGTATTAGTATAGATATTATGAGCCCGAAACGAAAAAAAAACTACTAATATACTTAACATTCCATCATATCTTAACATCTCCCAATGTTAAATTTCAAACAATGTTGAAACCTAGGTTCACATGCTAAACTCTTATTGTGTTAATATTTGCTCATTTTTAAACCTAACTTCACCAATTAATCGAACCAAGAACCTTCAGATATAATAATAATTAGCTTTTGCCCGCTGCTTCGCACGCGTTAAGATTACATATAAAACTTCCTCTTGAATCACTTTAACTATTAAAAAAAATCGCATCAAAATACATTGCGCAGTTTTACACATCTAAGCATACATAGAGACAGACAGCGGAAAGCGACTTTGTTTTATACTATGTAGTGATAGTGTCCCAAAACAACTTTGAGTATAGGCAACTAAAAAACTAATTTCTACTATTCCTCGAATACATACAATATTAGAATAGTTTAAATCAAGTGTCGGTGGAACTATGTTCCTAGTTTTAATTGGTTCTGTTTCGTTTGTACTCGCTACCTACAGTTTGTGGGTTTGTAACTGAAATAATTATGGTAGAGCAATTTATTCTATCGACGACCCCCATGGCGGAGCGGTCACCGTACCGGTCTACCGCGCACTAGGTCTTAAGTTCGATTCCCGGCCACACATATATCTGAAAGATAATTTAAATTTCTGTTCTAGGTCTGGGTGTTTGTATATTTGTCTCTATGTGCTAGCACCTTCGACACAGGAGAAAACTACTATGAGTGTAGAACGCGTCTTTTAAATATATCGTTATCTAAGCTTATAATACAAATTTACAGTATATTGCAACTTACCTTACCTTTCACAAAGTAAAGCAATGTATACCGCGTTCAGAAATCGGATAGGTGATCGCTGGTGGCACGAGATAGTAGTAGTTTCAAAACTTGACACAGGATGACGATGTAGTACCTAATTTTGGACAGCCTATGCCCAGCTGTGGGAAAAAAATATATTTTTATAATATTAGGAGTCTATTTATTCACACTCTACGTACAAAGTCCGTAACGAGGTTAGTTACAACGAACGTTGTCTAAATCAAGCATCGCTTTATAGGTTTTAGCTCCGAGTTTTAATTGACTCACTCTCGTTTAACCTTTAACCTCTAGAGACTGAACACATACTAACTTTTACACCGAAGTTAAATAAATAGAGTTTGTTACAGACAGTTATTCTCTCGTTATTAAAACTTCAAATCGATTTTGGGAATGATATGTGGGTATGTGTTTTTTTTCGCTTTACAGGCTCAGATAAATAAAATAGGTAGATTACTCACCGCCTTGTATTTAAGTGAAGTCAAAAAACTACGCTACGCACTAAAATACGCACACACTTACATAAAACTAGCGTGGTTTCATGTCAGCACCTTTGTATATTTACCCTCACATAATCACTTTTATAG
>DWPV01006378.1:0-11582 GCA_018251915.1 Urbanus proteus proteus
GAGTATCTTGGCATTTTTTTTTACAATTATGTATGTTTTGGCTGAGTCCAAAGGTTCGGCTGTTTTCTGGCCAAAAAATGAATTTCGGTTAGTCACTAATAAAAACATCTTATCATGATTCACAGTTCTGTACATACATGATACATTGAACAATAATACACTAAAAACTTCCAACCCCTATAAAACAACTATAGCACCATTAATATTTATTATTTAATTAAATTTAAAAGATATACATACAATCTTATTTATATAAAGAGATCATCAATGTCACAGTCACATTCAATGAGCCATTTATAAACAAAATGGCACGACTGGTAATGGAATGACCTCACATAGATCTATAACAGATCTTTAAAAATTACTGCAACATTTATATTATCTTAGATATTAACAGTAACAATTTTATTTAAAAAACTTGACAGGCAAATATTTCCTTTACACATTAATATTATAATGAAAAGTATAAAAAAATAATTTTGTATATGTCCACTATACATTACTATTTCATGACCATCATTATGTAGTTAACTACAGTAAAGTGGTGAGATTTTTTTAAACATTTTTAAGATGCAAGATTTGAAGATGCAAGTTACAGATCAAATTTTGGGTTGCCATAATATAAATAAATCACATACAATATTATTTAACTTCGTATATGACGGCTAGCTTCTCATTATTCTTTCAACGTTAAAGAATATGTTCGGGTTTGAAACTAGCAAAAGTATTTTAAAAAAAGGTAAGTCCATTCTTAGTGATAATTTTTCTTAAATTATTTGTGACCTAAAGATTTCATTGTTTGTAAATATAAATTATGTGTGAAAATATAAATGCAAGAGCAAATAAAACCAGTTATGTGGTGCTATGATGGATTAAAATAAATATTTTTAACACACTGGTGGGTATTAAAACATAATTAACTTCTTATTTAATTATAATGTGGCTAAATTAAAATTATTGTTATTTCAATCTGTAAAATCTTATATAACTTAATTAATCTCACATGTTGTAAAAATTACACTTATTGATTCGTTGTAAATAATATGAAATGCATATAGTACCTTAGAGTTACTTAAATTGTACAGGGTGTCCGGTTATTGGTGTTGGAGCCCTTAATGAGGTAAACTATAGTAAATCACTAACGGTTTTCTATAACTCTTACGAAAAAAGAAAGATAATACGTAAATTTGTTGGTAAAATTGACTGTGCTGTACTATTTTAATCTCATGAAAGGTTTTGACACCAATGGCCTGATACCTCTATATATTTTGGCAGTATTCAAGTAGTTCATTTACGTATATATGAATATTAATATACCGGAGATCAAAAATGTCTCAAATAAATAACAATTGAGACATGCTAAAGTAAAATGACGTAAAAGAGTATTCATCATATTTTTCCTAGTTTTCAAACTCTAATGAAGGTTTTAAATTTTATATCAATGTTATTAGGTGGAACTTAAGTAAGATGACAACAATTTAAATAATATGGACGTGCTTTTTATGTCGTATAGATCCTATTATACTTGCGCCACACCTAGACAAATGACTTAATATGATAAACTCAATATTTTTGAGATGTTATTTTTATTTTTTGTCTAAGAATAGAATATAGTTCCGTTTTTATATCAGCTGAATATACTATTAATTTTGAGCACAAGGTGTATCAGTAGAATAGTATGGCTGCGTTGCACTAAAGAATAAAATCATATACAACATTGGAGTTTCCTTAACGTCGTTTCTAGATAATGGCGTTATAATCATAATTTAATTAATTGTTGACCTTAAGAAAATTGCATTGTGTTTTCATATTAATTGGAGCATATCCTATTAATATGTAAACTCATTATATATTAATAATTTAACTTAAAAAGTAAAGCTAAGTATTGTTCTAACATAACATACATCTTGTTCATGTTGATAATAAAAAGACGTTAGCAATAAAATTAAACTATAACATTATACTATCATTGTTTTTCACTATTAATATGTTTAAAATCAAAATTTGGCTACTAACACATTTCTTAATTACAATTATTTATATTCAGAATGAGCTATTTTTAGAATAAATCATTATATTACTTAAATGAAACACATTTAATTAAAGCACAAAACAAAAGAAAGCCTATAAAACATGGACATTATTATTCCATCATAAATATATTTCAAGTTTGTAATTGTCAATATAATAATCTCAAGCTGTTATTGTGATACAATTGAAATCGTAAATTGCTAAAAAAATAGGAATATTGATTTAATAATTTTATCATGTTTTCAATATTATCATACCAATATTTGACAGAATGATGCGAATATTGGTCGCTAGAGGCTCCGAAACTATTAAAAACTTACTGTTGCCATATCTGTTCATTGGACATTTTAAAATTTTTAGTAACCTAGTATATTATCACTGGCAATACTAGAGGCGCCTCCAAACAATAGTTTAGACGGACTATCGTATGCCACTTAATAACAAACTACCTTATATACCTTAATAATCATTACTTGAGTTTAATTTAATAAGAATTCGATTTAATGTGCGTTAATTGACACCTAAGAATTAATTACTGATATTTATTTAAATATGGCGTGCGTTAATATGCTATACCATAATTTTATTTAAATTTTGACCAAATTTATTGTAGAATAATAACAATATACAAACATACAATTTTATGGATTTATCGTTTACAGGGTGTCACATGATTAGAATTATGAGAGACTTTATTTTCTTATGAATTTTAAAATTGCTAAAAATAAACTTCTAAATATATTAGCGTTTCGGATGCCTAGCAACTGCATGAAAATAGGCATTCTACATCAAATTTAGTCAAAATATATTATTATTTATCATTATCTAACTTAATCTGAATTAAGAAGCCAGTTCTTAAAAGGAAATTGGAACATCCATAACAATGGTTCTCTATGACGGATCAGTGTGTACTTGCCTCGGAGAGTGTTTTGTCATGAGGTTCATGATGTGAATGTGACCGGCGTCGTCAACCGTAACGAAGCAAGAGAATGTATCGTCAATACACACCTTCTCAGCGTTTATACCGGACAGTTTGATGCAGGCAAGCAATTCCTCACGTTTTGAACCCTCCTTGCTCCTGGAAAATAATACATAAAATTCATTATTGGAGGTTGCAGAACCCCTTATGGTTTGATTTCTGCCTAATAATAGGCAGTGATCAGCTTTGTTGTATTCTGGTTTGAAGGGTGTGGTAAAGGAGATATTGCAACTTACGTTATCAGGGGGTAAAACACACTTGTGGCCAACCGCAGGTATGACTCTAATCTTAACAATTGCTGAAGTCACATACTATCAGAAAGACTGCTTGCTCGTTTGGTACATCCATATAATTTGTGTAAAATCAAGATTCTAAACGCAAAACCTACCAACTTCATCATAATCTTATACATAACAAGCTACCGAGCTAAGTCATGTTAAATTATAATTGAGATAAAACTCACTTCTTATGTTTCCAATTAGTTTTCCAGCAATACTTGCCACTGAAGAGGCCTCCACCAAAAAAGAAATTGCAATTTGGTTCCGTATTCGCGTTATCCAAAGACACGATTTCATTCCGTGCCGACAACGGACTTGCTATTGGTGTTATTACATTTAAGTTCCTGAAAAAAAATTAAAATATATACTAACAATAAAATTACATTTACAACTTATAAACATAAATGTATATACACAAATAATTGAAAATAAGATTCCACATAATCTGCATTGATGGATAATGGCTGAATATTTTCAAAGTGTTCATGTCAAACGGGTCAGTATGACGGCCAAATAAAATAACCGACTACTACCAAATTATTGTCACTAAAAAGTCTTTGAGATTTTGCAGCAAACTATGACAAAAATTGTAGCATAATAAAAAATGCTGGTTCCATTTGGATTCATATGATAACACATATCCAAATTTTTGTTTCGTACGAGGATAAAAAATGTTTTTGCACATAGCGATCAATAATCTTTTGACTTACCTCCACGTCGATACATGCGCTGTACGAATGACATAAGTAACGTTCCACCAGACGATCTCGGACGCCATTGTGACGAGAACTAACGGTGGTTGTTTATCATCTGTTTCAAACGATGACGACATATTAGACGGCGTCATGCCTGTAGTACTTCGGTATAGCTTGTCCGGTATGGGGGAGAAACAACACCATTGCACCTTGGATTTGTGGTGCTTCAGCAACCTCAGTTGTCTCTTGTTGGGTATATTCCATAACTGTAGATAAGGAAAATATTAGGTCACGAATATAAAGTGGATGCGCACACAAAGTGAGTAACATGTTATTAGGAGAAATATAATTAATAACACAGAGAGCTTAATACTGTAGTTGTGCGTGTGTAAATAAAGAAAGATATTGTTGGAGAATTACATGTCATAGAATAGATTGACAGAAAAATAAAGGAGGAAAATGGTATGATATTTTACAATAACATTACTCAAGGAAGAAGACATACTTATTCAAAGCATTTCATATCTTCAGGGATAGCAACACATTTGTGGGCAATCTCAGGTAGGCCCTTATATTATGTGGGGTTGATTACAGATGTCTATTGACGGTAGTGGCCACTTACAATTGGATAGGTTGCATGCTTGTTCGCTACTGCCATATTATAAAAAGAGGGAAATAAATTAGATTTACTGAGTATACAGACCACAACGTCGCCAGAATCAAGGCCCATAGCCAAGATGTTGCCATCTGCCGTAAGATCGCACGACATTATCCTATTGTTAAGATGGTATTCTTGGATCAAGTCTAGATGAATACCATCATCCCATTTAAGTTCAAACGTCTGAAAAAAGGTGGTTAAGAGTTAAGGTTGGTAAGAAAAGAAACTGGTTACAAATATTTTATATCAAACAAAGCCTAACTTATTTCTTATTTTATTTGAATAAATTCAATTAGAATAGAATGAAATAAACTATTGAATTAATGGCAATGAATATTATTACTTTCTTTAGTATTGTTAATTAAGGCTCATGGCGTCTTACACCTATTAAATTTTAACAATTATAGTATTATTTGTAATTCTTATTTGCTATAGGTTTTATATATGAATATTTATGAGTATGTATGACTCTAGCAATTGTTACATGGCTTTATTGTAAGTCTTACTATGTTGCTACAAAGTGTTACTAAAATAAAACAAAGGATTACCTGGAATGCCCTATCACAGCCGTCGCACATAACCAGTATATTCTTTTCAAAGGCACAGCAAGTTATACAAACGTCCTTCTGCCTGGCATTGAGCACTCGTGAGAGCTTCAATTCATCATCCCACAACTTCACAGTGCCGTTATCTTCGACTGTGATGAGACCGGTGTCTTTCACCCAGTAGCAGTCGACGAGACCTTGAGACTTTGATGAATCCTTGAGAGACCGGCCTCTGTGTTCTCGACTTGAGAAGTAACGGTCGGAAGAACTTATACTTGTATCGCTTCTTGATGAGGATCCGCGGTCGGCGTGCTCGCTCTTTTTTAGTTTCGTTCCTATAATCAAATACTTTTTGGTTGAGAAAACAGCGAGAGCCTAGTGGTTGAAACTAGGCCTCAATCGAAGGTCAGGGGTTTAACCAAGCACACACTTTTTTCAGAAATATTAGCGTATTAAATATAATAATTATTATCATTTGTATTAACAGAGAAAAAAAAAACGCAAAGAAACGTGCATGAAAAAACTACACACTTGACCATTGCATATACTATGGCCTAAGCCCCTCTCTGAGTAATAAGTAACAATAATAATGGGTTGAGACAAGGCAATTTGCGTCACTTTGATACTGACGCTATTCTCGTAGCATAAGTTGATAAGTGTGTAAGGATGATACTGACATTGTCTGTATTAAATCATTGGGTTTAAAAATTTGCACATTTGCAACTCATCACAAAATGTTTAAAGGAGTGTGTTAGTGAACACACACTAATGATTTTATCATTAATTTAATGTATATAGTGTTAATTTAATTAAGGTATTTATACTAGTAATTACCTTGCATATCGTTTAGTATTTCTTGTGAGCCCAGATTAGCATTGCCACATTGCACCATTTCAGTCTCCCATTCACCATTATCCATCAACCTGTATGCCATCAAGTGCTTATTTTCCCCGGCAACTATCAATAAGTTGGTATTGACAAAGTTCATATACCGCACGGGACTGTATAGGTCCATTATAGTGATGTTTTCTTTAGATCGCAGTGTGTATTTCTGTACGACGCCGGAACGAAGCCCGTATATTATGTGATGGTTGCAGGGAGATATCTTAACGGTTGTTATCTGCCCGTCGGAGTCCGGAGATATCTCTGTTATAAGCTTCTTGCCGCGTGATATCTAAATTATTGGAAAGATGTTAGAATATTTCATAAGATACATTTATACAAAGTTTACCAGCTTATAGATTCTTTGTTATATATTCTTTGTTTTATATAGCTTTGTTTATAGATTCTAATCTGTAATGCATTGGCGATAATCCAAGCAAGAATTTATGAGATTTTTATAATGTTTCAAATTATTGCTTTAATAAAAAAAAGATATCTAATTAACCAAAGTTTAAAAGCCTTGATTAAATTGTTATAAATCAAGGCTACCTTTTGGAATATGCTAAACAAAATCTGGCTATCAAATTGAACAAGTAAAAAAAAAAAGTTATAAACAATATTTTATTATTGCCCGGCACGGCCGATGTATGCGGACTTGATAGTCTATACATATAAACAGATTCACAAACATTGTTTTATCTGCCACAACATACGCTCCATAAAGTCAATATCTATAACAATAATAATAAAATAATTTGATAGGTACCTGTATATGATTCTTATCATCGATGACCGCTAACAGGGGCGGAGTGACGCCGTCGTCGTTTCCATTGCATATGCCCTTCAAGTTCAGGGGTTTCAGGGAGTGTCTGTCGAGGCTCATGGTGTGTGACAACATAGCCTTATTGACGGTGGTGTGGGTGTCGAAGGATTTGATCCGTTTGGGCGTGTTGGTGGTACTTTGTGGAGTGGGGGCGTTGACGGGCGTCTGAGGCGATACAGCCGCAGCGAAGCTTACGTCGAACTTTTTTGTTAGACGGGCATTGCTAGAAGAGAAAATATTCATGTACATAGGATGGTAGGTAAAACAAGATAGTTATTGCAACCGAGTGTTTGGTATTCGTTTCTCAGCTTAAATACATAAAAAATGAATTATTTAAGATACAATAATCCACTAAATCGCATGAACCTATTGAAATCTACCTACAGACAGAACACAGGTGCTATTAATACCAATTGTCCCAAAAAATAGGGGATGCCTGCAACATACTCCACTATGTTACTTATTTATTAAGCCAGGTGGGAGTTTGATAATCTAACCTAGACCAGATGTTATTAATTGGATTATAAAATTTAACAATATTTATCTACTACTATTTAATGCTATTATTAAGAATCAATGAAATGTGTATGATTTTAAGTTACTACCAAACTTATCCAACTCGCGACCACTCCCCATTTAACTTTTTAGATCAGTTGAGTTCTACACTACTCGCACATGTATTTGCATTTCAAAGAAATGTAACGCATTATAACTTACCTATTCATGTGAGTTTTCTGTGAAACATATGAGGCATCCAAATACCACACTTTAACTGAATTCTCGACGTGTTCCGTCCCAGTTAGTAGTACATCCGTACCGGGTATGATATCGTCCACTAATATAACTTCGCTTACCGCCATGGAGACAACATTTCTGAAAAATTGAACTGATCAGTAACTAGTATAAAATAAAGAGTAGAGTGTCCTTATTAAGGGGAATCATAAATAAATAATTGATCAATATATTATTTCTATACAAATAATTATATTAACACCGTCTTTTCATTTTAGTATCAGTAACATAGGTAAGACATCAACACAATAGGCTTGATGGTGGTATCTCCAAAGTCAAACCAAAAAAACTTCTACCACTTTTTCGTTGAAACAAATCAATAACTCACCCCCTACGGTTCTCCAAATCAAAAACACGCATACAATTTTTCAAATCGACGCATATAATCCGACTGTCGTCTGTTGAAACGAACAACAGCGTACCGTTCTTGTTGACGGCTATCGATCTGAATGATATACTATCCTTGATATCTTCGCAGCTGATCACTGTTTTACACCGACAGTTATTACAGTTGTGGCTGATATAACTAACACTCTTTCGAAGGTCGTATTCTGTTACATCTTTCGCTTTTAGCGTTAATACTCTATTGGTTCCTGTAAAGTAAATAAAATAATATAAAACCTGTTCTAGAATGTTCCCAAAATAACTTTTATTCTTGTGGTTATGTGTCAATTAAAGAATGTTATTGTTGTTTATAATACTGAACTGTGATTTGTTTTATATTATATGTTCTAAAATAATATGTTTTGTAGAATATATAGATTAAACTACTATCAACCCATTATTGGTTGTGTTTTAAGAGAAGAATTAACCATATATTATGCGCCTTACTAAAATTTATTTGGCCATCTGTTTCTGCTTTATAACAGCAATTTTAAGCTTTGTTATGTTTTGGTTTGAAGGGTGTGGTAAGGAAGACAAACTTATCTGCAGCATGAACTTACTCTTCAAGGGAACCAACACATCTGTGGCTGATCTCAGATGGAACTCTGATCTTATCTAGGTTTGATTATGGATGGGCTACAGTGGCCATTTACCATCAAGTTGGGTTCATGTTCGTTTGCTACCTCCATATTTCATAATATAAAAAAGTGGTTGTTGAAACGTACCTGGTATTGCAATAATATCTAACACCATATCCGTCTCCTCGAAACTTTCTCGCTCCTTCGTGTCCAAGTCAACTATCTCCAGATGATTCTCATCATTCCCTGTTTTCATAGTGGCGACTACTACACTCCTATCAAATTTACAGGGTATACAGCACAGTATCTCTCTATCATGGAACAAGTTGTCAAACTCCTTCAATACTTGTCCATTGCAATTGTACACTACAATTTTGGTCGATGTGTGTGCAAACAGTATCTCTTCGTAGTTTGCCCACCGACAATTGATCACGTGGCCCAGTACAGGCTCGATGGTGACCGTACTGCCCCAGTTGCTGTCAATCGTGTCTTCTGATTCTGAAAGTTATTTTTTGAGTAATTCCATGCTATTTATTCAACAAATTTCGATGCTAAGCTTGTAGTAAAACTTATAATACATTCTAATATTATGCAAATTTTTCTATACCATTAACTGGAATGATGTGATTAAAATTAGATTATAAGCTCTTCACTATTGAGCCACATTGGAGCAGTGGAAAGGTTCATTTCAGAACTATAACTATTGTGGTAGACCTGTGCTCAGTAATAAATAAATATTTATAAGTAAAGGTTTCAACATTCATAATCCCACAATAGGATTTTTCCTATGTTAAATATGCCATAGATACACACATGTCCAAATACATACAGAACAGAAATTGTAATTTATCATTTAGGTATTGCCGGGGATTGAACCCGCTACCCTCTGCACTTCAGACAATATAGTGACTCCTAAGTTACGCGGTTTGCAGCATAAAGTATTATAGCCAATCCTAAATTTCTATTACCTATTATTATTAGTATTATCTATTACCTTCTTCAATAACATCGTCCTGTTCTAGATCATCGATGTACCAGACTTTGATGACTCCATCGTATCCTAACGCGGCAACAAACAGAGGCCTCTTCGGACAAGTACCAATCCATTTTATCGGAGAATTTGTGGTTATTAGTTCTTTTTGCAGTTTATTCGTTGATATGTGGAAGATCTGTAAGGATAATGAAAATCAATATTCACGAATATAATGTGGACGTCTTATGTTCAAGAGTATCAATTTTGTTGTTTTTTTAAAACATTTAAGATCTTGTATTGTTCATCTGCAATTATATTGCATTTAATTAAATGTGACACTGTAAAACTTCTTTATAGGCACGTATAAGTGCTAGGAATTCAATTATCATTATATTAATAGACACCTTAATTTATTAACATATTTGTTTTTTTTAAACATACACACATTGGCCGCACAAATACAACTTCATTGACATTGGATCTTCTTAAAATTAAATAGATTGTTATCTTTTGTTATAATTGTGGTATAATGAAAAATGATAAAATTAATAGGTTGCTTGTGACGTTACTTTATGTTTATGTTTACCTTTATAACACCGTTGGTACCGACGAGGACATAGTTGCCCAGAAAACACACTGAAGTGATATTTTCCTTCACATCTATTGTGGAATGTTTGATTTCCTCTACATTTTGTTCATGCCTAATGAATGGAAAAATAAAACAATTGAGATGTAATAATGACAATGAAATAATGCTGTGTTTATTTACAATGTTACATGTTATTTTATGAAGTATAAACTTATATTATTAAACAAGTCATTATGGGCAATACTAAATACAACACACAAAGATGTAAAAGTAAAAGAATTTAATGGTACATACATATTATTATGAATTTTAGTGCTTTTTGTGTGCCTTATTGCTATAAAGAGTTACATCAAGTTTAGTACTCTGAGTAACTATATTTTTTGTCTATTAAGTGCTAAAAATCAATCAATACAATTACATGCTTATCATACATTGTTATGAATCAATGCTAAAGTCATGTGATTCTAATAAGTTACTCTTCTAATTGCGTTTTTACAGTGCATATAACATTATTTATTATAATAGTGACAATAATTACTTACAGAAATTCAAAGTAAAGTTCGTTTTTGGCACATTGCTCCTGGGCCACTTCCCACGCCTTGTTGTATAGTATTCCTTTAGATTCATGTTGCAGAATGCTCTGTATTATATCAGTAGACGGATATCTGTACAAATCAGCCCCATGTGTGCTTAGATATGCTATGATGCTTTTTAACAATCTAGTTCTGTACTCCTGTAAAGACAAACAATATATAAACGGTATTAGATCAATGGTAGCACACTTTTTGACTAATAACAACAGCGTGTTCTGTGTCTTTTTGTATGAAGTGTAGTAATGTATACTTATTCAAAACGTTCTAATTTAGTCCTCAGGGGCAGCATCACATCTGTGGATTACCTCAGATAACACTGGAGTCCTACCTGGAGTTGATTAACAATGTTCATGGGCGGCAGTGGTCGGAAAATATATATGAATTCTATAAAATCTAGTACACCCAATTAAAAAGTTTCTATATATTGGGGTATGAATTTTACTAGGAGTTACGCTGACTGCATGCTCATTTACTACCTTTATATTAAAAAAATAAAATATCACACAAGGTGAATATGTAGCGTTCCACATAAGTAGTCAACAGTAAAATGGTCTGTGGTTGAGTTCAGGTTGGTTTCCTAATGTATTTGGAATTCAGATGTTCATTGATAGTAATAAACACTTGACATCAGGTGGACTATAGTGTCCCTTAACTCCTTTAATACTTAAACAAGGTTCAAGGTGAAATTTTCAACTATGTGTAGAAGATATTCATCTTAAGCTAACGCTTAAAAAGATTTAACAAAAAAAATACTCACGACGTCTTCAGCAATGGAATCTTCA
>DWPV01006379.1:0-11582 GCA_018251915.1 Urbanus proteus proteus
GCCATTGTCTTTTCAGTCTATATGGGGATGACCTTATTGAGTATTATAGCAAATTTAGCGCTGCATTTTCAAAGGATACATTAGACAGTATTGGTATTGTCTCAGAGCTGCAGTAGCTTTAATGTATACAATTTTTGTTTGAATTAGCTTTTCTAGTACTTTAGTAGATACATATATATCAATGAAAGAAAGGTAGTATTTAGAAAATATCCGAGATAAATTATATAAAAACCTTTAGTAGAGGTACACTTGTATATGCAAAAAAAATGCATAAACAATTGTTATGGTTACAAGTCTAAATGGACTTTTTATCAAGATATTATGATTTAAGTAAATTATTATAACCATTTTTTTCATTTGTTTTCAAAATGAGGTAACTTAAAAGTACCTGTTTCTCAGCCTCTAGTTCTTCAGGTGTCTTCTGTATGTCAGAATCATGTGCATATTTGCAAGTATGACCAAACCTGCACTTGCCTCTTCTGTGGTTGTAACATATTTGCCTCCCATTGATCAACTGTGCGTTTGCTTTGCCTGGAACCTTAACAGTCATCACCTATGTACTTGACGATAATGTATAAAATTGGATCTAAGATCTTCCTATTATATAATAAAACAAGTAAGTATATAAAGTTTATATGTTATATACAGTTGTTAATATCATATAAGTCTCTAAACAGCAGTAATTTTAAGGTCAACCCAAATTGTCCAATCTTACTTCTTTAGCAATGCAACAGCTTTCACTACCTATACAAATATATAAAATAGAAGTGTCTATTTGTGATTTCAAAATAACAACTTTTTACTAAATGCATATGAAAGTATACACAATACCTATGATAAAAATGCAATTAATTTTTTTTTGTGTCTGTCCATCTAAGGCTAAGGTGATCTTCTAAACAGCTGGACCGATTTTGAGGGGACTTACACTGGAAGATAGGTTTTTTTTATATTTACCTAACAATAGCTGAAGGACAAAGGCTGCTTTAATTAAAAAGCATTAGTGCGCACTTCACGGGCGTGCGGGCCCGGGGAAACGGGATTTCAGTTATTTTTAAAAATGTATTCCTTTTTACTTTTTTAACGTGGGTGAAACCACGGGCATCAGCTAGTGCTACATAAAAATGAACTTTAGGTACGATGAAAATGTGACATATTTTAAGTACAGCATTTCAGATTCCATATTGATGAAATTAACGTCTTGAAGAGCTTTGAGTATGAAACTTGATGGCTCATGTGTGTGTGGTTAGATGCTGTAATGTGCACGATGTTAGTGCATTTCAATAATAATGGCACATAATTTATTCTGCATCTTCGTGCCTTTAGGATTACCTTCTGAAGAACCAATACAAGATGACAATGGGCCCTTAGGATACACAATTTTTAAAAGCGCAATAAATTTGAGAAGGAACAAATATACAGTTTTATAATTATTACACTACTAGAAAAAGTTTATAAATATAAGTAAATTATTAAATTGTCTTAAATAACAAATTAATTAATTGAAAGTCAACATATACCATTTTAACATGTTTCTCTAGTATAGCAGCTTTGGCCATTTCTTCCCGGACAAAAGGGTTACTAAATACTGAAGTCTTCAGTGCATTTTCGAGAGTTGGTTTAGGTAATTTTAATTTAGGGCTACCTGATGAATTTCTGAAAATAGAAAGCATTGATTAGTGGGAAAATGTCCCACAATATTTAGTGTCAGAAAAACCTAAATTCTTCTGGAGCCTTTCATCCATGCATTCATCCATTGAATAGCACAGCAAGTCATAGTAATCAAGATACTTGGTATTTTGGTAAAAAATATAAAATAATAAACAAAAATTAATAACACGATAGTACTCTTCTCGGTGAAGAGTGGGAATGCAACATAGAGCAAGAATCACGAATGTATATCTGAAGCCATAGTGGCGTTATAGTAACTTTTATTAAAAAGAAATAATTAAAGAAAAGAAATATAAGAAAAATAAAAGCACATATATCTTTATCATACTCGTTTTTGGAAACTTAAGTGAACAATTGCGTCTTACAAGTAGTATGTAAACTACAAACTTTAAAAACATTAAGAATAATGTTGGCGTATCGATTAGCGTCCTTACTTTTCATCAGAATCATTTTCATCGTCCGTATTTTCGGAAGAAGACGACCCGTAATCTAGTAGGGCATTCATAATCACTAGAAATTCTATTTCTGAAATAGATTTATTAAAACTAATTATTATTTATTTTACAAAGAAAGATTGATTTTGCTTTGGAAGTATTGGATTGGAAGTTAGACGTCAAATAATTTATTTTTTTAATTTCCCACAGAATAAAAACTTGTTGTTTGCATTATTTATAGATTAAAAATTCGCACAGATTACATATTGTTGTCATTGTCAGAATTTACAAAATAAAGAAAGTTTCACACGGGTTGGCTAATGAAAAAGATCGAATGATTAAAAAAAATCAATAATTTGCATTCCCCGTTCTACTAATCTGCTACCAATCTTACCAGTAGTAGCACGGCCATTTTAATTTAGAACGCTGTAGCACGGGACAAAAATACCCGTGTTAGTATTTTCTTTAATTTCATATATAAAAGCCATAATTATTTGCCTACAATTAAGATCAAAATACTCTAAAATAGTACTTACTAATCTTATCTCACTAGGAGTAGTTCTCTATCATAATTTTACGATGCCGTAGAATTCGACTTGTCTTCAATATGCGCTAACCTTAATAGTGAGCAGATGTGTTGCCAGAATAACAGACCCATAAAAGTCTAGTTATGGTAGATAATAAACTACATTATGTGATACTTCACCGTAAGGAAAGAAAACACACATTTTATTTATCCATAGCAAATATTACATCAAATATGTAAATATTGAAAATTCTAAATTCATGAATCTGAAGTGCATTTAAATATTAAGAAATATACTACATATTTATACATGTTTAGGAAACGTTTTTCTAAACAGATTTAATAGTAGAATTTTAAATTTTTGTACTACATAGTAAAATTTCTTTTTTCTTTTCCTGTGTGTGAGAGCGAGAAAGCAAATGTCGCTGTTGCACGCTAGTTCGTCGTAGTGACGGCGGCATCAATTTCTGAATTAATTACCATTTGTCGCAAAAACTGCGCGTCCTTTATCTTTTCCAGATTATAATCTATCATCTCGCCGTAGGTTGTGTTAAATTGTGATCTAAATGGCATCAGACGATGAAGTAGACGGTTCTTTCGCAGGTAAAGAGTCAATTTTGTAACTAGCATGTCATAGGTAAGCCGCGAATAGCGGTATCATATGTTTACTTGCGGTAAGCAATTAAAAATTCGAAAATTTTCAGTTTCATTGTAAAGTATAAGCACTAACCAGCATAAATACTCGTTACACGATATCCGAAGAATCGTTTAGGGGTTATTATGGCGTATTTGTTGTGGGTTGGTTGTAAATATTTTTATGTGGCAGTTTGTGACAGAAAAGAACATGCATTATCCCCCTCATTACTACTTAACAAAATGGACGCCGCCAAACAAAGGGATTAGTGACCTTACGGTCGGGAGTGCGCGGGTACCGCTAGAATTAATAGTTCCTGGTGCATTTGGAGTGGTTCACAGGTGTATTGCATGTGTTGAGTGGTTTGACCAGTTTATTTTGAATGATCGTTCCAGGCGACGAGGATGTGGAAGAAGGTGAGGGTCAGAACGAGAATTCGGCCGAAAGTGATGAAGCTCCACCAAAGGTACATTATAATTTGCACTAACTATCGTATCTCCAAATTTAAATTTTGTCTCCCACTAATTTAGTTGACTTTGACCTACATTGAGGTTGTTAACATTGGTCTTGAAACTAGACACTATTTTGCATTATTTTCTGTATACAATTAAAATTGAGATAATTTTATAAACTAACTTTTAATAGGTACTCTTCATTTCTTCATGTATAGAATTTTTTGCTGTTCATTTCATATTAATCATGTTTATACACTTTCTTCTTGTAAATCATATCCAAATAACTCCCACAATTACTATATTAGTTTCTATATTGACACTGTTTATTTTGATTTATATCCTTATATCCTTATCCATCATATTTATAAAAATACAAATGTATATGACTCTGAAATTAAAGTTTAAAAATAAAAAAGAAGCATTGTTAATTTCTGCTTTCATTAGGAGGATGATGACTACTCACCTGAGGATGGCAGAAAAAAGAAAAAGGGAAAGAAAAGAAAGGCCCGTGGAGAAGACAAGAAGGGAAGAAAGAAAAAGAAGAAGCGAAAGAATGAAAGTGAAGAAGTAAGTTTGACTTAAATCATTTATGCAGGTTGTTTTGATTCCTGTTCGTATATGTGTGGAAACAGGTAATACACACACTACGGGCTTCAGGATAATATTTTTATTGCCATTTAAAAATTAACAAGTGACCATGATAATTTCCATATATGGTGTAAACTCAGTAAGAACTACCATTATGATTATATCACGGTTAGTAATAATTTAAGTGACTTAAGTCCATCAGTTAATATTTATACAAGAAAGTAAAGTATATTACAAAAGACTGAAAGGAACAGGCTTCTTATTTCCAATATATAAGATAAGTAAAGTTTCAAAAGGAAACTGTGTACTCTATATTGGTTAACATAGAATAAAGATAAGCATACACTTTTTTTCAAAATCATCACCTGAAAGTATAAAAGCTCTGACATTACTCCCACTGTGAGTTATTAATTAAATGTTTATGTATATCATGTAATATTCACATGTTGTTTTTGTCTAAAATTATATGATAAGGCAAAATATTGTAATAAATTACTATATAGGGGTAAATACAAACTGCAAATAGGTACAATTATTTTTAACCATAATAACATGAATTGTCTGCAATAACTTAAAATTGTGTAGCTAACTACCATATAAATTAATTTGCAAAGCCTTTATTGACCACATGAACAACAAAATACATGTGTGTTGAGGAGAAAAAAAAATAAAACTAAATAAATAGTTATAAATATAATGATCATATAAATAAGAATAAGTCACATTGTCCATATCAAGTCAAGCTAAATTGATTTTATCAGATTAAAATAAAATGTTAAGGATTGCTCAACGAGTCCTAAATATAGTGTACTCAGACCGTCATGTAGGCGATTATCAGATTATAATCAGATAAGTCATAAAATCGGCCGAGTTATCTATTTATTGTTACTATAGTGTGTGAAAAGAAAATATTAGAGGATGTTACCTTTATGAGCTATATTTAAAATGGCCTCTGCTTTAAAATTACTACTGTTACCTAAATATTGTGCTTTTAACATGTAATCAACACCTATTTATATAATCCTAATTATTATAAATGCGAATGTCCGTTTATTTATTTGTTTGTTTGTAATGCCTTAACGGTTTAACTAATCAACCGATCGTTATGAAATTTTGCACACATATAGTAAGAGGTCCAGAAAAGGACATAGAGTACCTTTCACCCCAAAGAAACGTACTACTCATGAGGGATTGAAAAGTAACTTATACCTACAACCTACCATTACTTTTGCAACTATAACCTCTTGATAGGAATGAATTAAATTCGCATTGTAGTTGAGGCATACAAATCTAATAATTATAAATGCGAATGTACGTGTACCTACACATTAACGCGAGCAATGTTGCGGGCATATAGTAGTAGTAGTAAGTAATAATTTAAAAAATTAACAGTGTTTTTCCTCAAAGTACTTTTAAAAAGAAAGACTTATTTTATTCCTAAATAATTATGCCTTGCGTAATGGAAAATCATTGCATGCTAGTAAAGCAATACTTGGAAAATCGTCAAAAGTAGAAAAGACAAAGTAAAATCTTGTATAAATACATCTGCAAATGAATTATCGACTATATCAATGACATGAACCTTAGCACTTTATTTTATTAGAGCTTATTAAATGTGCTTGTAAATATTTGAAATTACCAACCAAATTTTCAAATTTGTGACAAAAAGGTCACTTAAAAAAATATCATACGGGTTGCTACCCAAATGCATTGGCAGGAATTTAGTACTAAGTGACTGTTCTTATACAGGATGATGACTTTGGTCTGGACATTGAAGCGGAGGGCGACAGTGATTTCGCTCTCAGCGCGATGTCCACCAAGAAATCGCGCAAGGGTCGCGGCAGCAAGCACAATACGTCCGCAACTGCGTCTGATTCGGGATCTGGTAAGGCATACTTCTTTAGAAGTTTAATCATCTCCTATATTATGCAGATCTTTACGACTATATTTGTTAGTAGCTCTCAGTGTGACCAGTGAGAATTCTTTATTGTTGATTCTTTATATCTTGAGAGTAGTGGTTACCTAGGAAGATCATTGCTACTTTTCTGACCGAGTTAGCTGGTTAATATTACATGGTTTCAGATGTAATAAATACAGTAGTAGTTGGTTTATGCCATTTAAGAATAGTTACGTAGTCATGCGAATTATGTTACGCACGCAGATTGGCCGAAGGCCTATAAATCTGAATTGGTCCTAATTTGTTACATTAAATTTCGTATCATATAACATAAATAAGTTGATACATTAACACTATGAGTATGATAGTAAAATTGTATAATGACGTCTTCTAGGTATGCCAACAGTAGATGAAGTGTGCTCCTCATTTGGTCTCACCGATGTGGAAATTGCATACACTGATGCAGACCTGGAAAACTTGACTTCTTACAAGCTTTTCCAACAGCACGTGCGGCCACTGCTGGTGAAAGAGAACCCAAAGGTAAGTAAAACAATAACTTGGTGCATAGTAATGTGATATTTTACCAATTTATTTATGCTTTGTGTAGTTAATTAAGTTAAAAAATTCTGTAGGTACTTTTACAGAAAATTGGGGATACAACATTAAAGTGTTAAATTAAACATGATATACAATATGAAAATGAAAAACCTGCATAACTTACAAGATTGATGTAAAAATTAATATAAATTTGCCAGAATTAGAGAAAATACATGTCTATGCTACATAATTATCATTCCTTTATAATTTATTTCTTAAACCTGACTCATAATATCTCACATTCATATTATATTATTATGTGTGTAATACAGGTTCCAGTATCAAAGCTGATGATGTTAGTGGCGGCGAAGTGGCGATTGTTCTGCGAGACCAACCCGCATCTCGGTGGTGGCTCTCAGAACATGGGCTCCGAGGAGAACACCAATACATCCAACGCGTCAGACTACACGCCCAAACGGCCGGGACGCGCACCTAAGGAAGCTAAGGTATGTAATCATCATAGTTAAAAGTTTAAATTAATCTTATTCATTGGAGTTTTAGAGACAGGGATATTTTTATAATTAGGGTAGGGGAGGGAGGGAGAGGGCTTAGTGTAGGGTTTCTGTAAATTTATCTATCTATAAAATATGAAATATCTTAAATAAATTTTCAGGTAAGAATTTAGGTTATCAAGTTCATGTTGCATCTTTGGAATGTTGATAGCTTGAAGTGTATTTTTAAATCGTTCAATTATGTAAGTAAGAATGAAATTAGTTTAAATATTTGATAAGCATAAATTTAAACGAAACTTCCATGCTAGTGTATTTAAACTTTCCAATAGATTTGTGTTCGCAAATAATGATGCAATCTCATTCTCTTCGGAATGATACAAGATCCTATGATCAGTCATTGATGATTTGACCCAGCACTACCTATTATATAACATTGTAATCACTGTCAACGTAATATTGCCCTGGGTCGACTGTAACACTTTAACCGCCTTGCAGCCGGTGGAGGAGGCGACGGACGAGCACGACGAGGAGGAGGAGGAGGAGGCGGCGAGCGACGAGGGCACGCCGGCGCCCCGCAAGCGCGGCCGCAAGCCCAAGCAGCCCGGCTCCGCGCCGCGCGGCAAGCCCGGCCGCAAGCCCAAGGTGCCCACGCTCAAGATCAAGTTCAGCAAGCGCAAGCGGACCAGCAGTGTACGTATCTACGTCGCGATGATGCTATTTGGTTTTTTACTCAAGAGAGAGAGAGAGAAGTATTTTTTGCTTATTGTGCCTTCTCGAAGGGTTCTATCAGGAGGTTGCGGTGGCAGTGTAATTAAGCGTATCACACTTGAAAATCATTTATGTTATGTTAGACGCAGGGTGCATTTGATTGATGTAATATTACTGTGAAACATAAGGTCACCGGTCATAGTCATTATCCAATGTCTTATATTATATTTAATTTATAAAAATCTTTGTAACAAATTTGGATCTTGGATAGTTGTATACTAATCTAGGTCTATGTCTTATAGGGTTAATAAAAGATGTAGCTAGTTTGAGATTGTAATGGGATTTACAATAAAAATACTACTCCTATGATTCTTACCAATGATCTAATAACTATTTCATATAAAACAGGATTTTATGTGATGACTTTTGCAATCAATTATAGGAAGAAGACCAAGAAGGCAGCGCTGGGGCGAATACAGATTCGGATGCGGAATTCGAACAGATGCTCGCTGAGGCTGACGAGCCCAAGCCATTCAACACTGGACCTGAAGAGAGTGTGGTAGTCAAGGAGGAAGATCCCAATGTGCCGGTATGTATCTTCCGCATTTCCAAGAATAATGTGTTTATACTTTACTCTTTCTCAAATCTTACTAATATTATAAAGCTGAAAGTTTGTGAGGATAGATGTATGGATGGATGTTTGTTACTCTATAACTTAAGAACGGCTGAATGGATCTGGGTGAAGTTTGGTGCAGACATAGACTGTAGTCTGTAATAACATATAGGCTACTTTTTATCCCGGGAAAATGTGCTGTTCTCGTGGGATATATTTGTTTTAGTTTATTGCCGTGTCAATCTCGCGACATGTTTATTGACTTACTTTTCCTATGCAGGTGAAACCGCGGGGATCATCTAGTTGTTAATAATTTGAGTCTTGATTATTTAATCCTTTACATCAAATTGGAAAGTTTTTAACTGAATCTTTTAGACATACATTATTCTTGTTTACAGCCCTTGCCTAAAAAGAAGGCAAAGACCAAAATTGGTAATAAGAGCAAAAAGAAGAAGAAAATGAAGACCACAAACAAGTTCCCAGACGGCACTGAGGGAGAGCAAGAACACCAGGATTATTGTGAGGTATGTTATATTAACTGTATTGTGTTAAAAATATTATAAGTTTGACAATGAATTTTGTAATATTACAGTTTTTTATTTATTTACTCTATATCATTTTAACAAGTTGGTGTGATCTTAAATTTCAATACAAACAAATACCATCGATCATTTGGTTCGAATATAAATGTTTCTTTTAATTTATATGAGCTTTTTTTTTGTAAAATACAGTATTACATATTATACAAGTCATTCGATATGCGTTTAGGTTGAAAACTAATTTGAAATATATCAAATTCGGCCATTCATGGTCACTTACGACAATGTTTTGTCTAACTTCCTAGATCTACACAGCCTCAATTGAGATTTACACTACAGGGCTATGATTTACATTATAGGATTTACACACCGGGATTTACAATCAGGGATTTACACTATAGGGCAGGCTTTGTAATTAAAATATGTATTTATGTGCTTGGTTCCCGTAGGTGTGTCAACAAGGCGGCGAGATAATCCTGTGCGACACGTGCCCGCGCGCGTACCACCTGGTGTGCCTGGACCCCGAGCTGGAGGAGACGCCCGAGGGCCGCTGGTCGTGCCCGCACTGCGAGGCCGAGGGCAACCAGGACCAGGAGGAGGACGACGAGCATCAGGAGTTTTGCAGGTGATGACCGTTTTGTTGCTTTTTGGGTAACTATTGGGTGTGCCTGGACTTTGAGCTGAAGGAGACGCCCAAAGGCGCTGGTAATGTCCATACTGTGAGGCCGAAGGATTACCCAAGATCAGTAGGAAGTGACAATCACCTTGTTGCTTTTTGTATGTGGCTATGTAACCAAGTGGATTCCGCTGTTTCTATGTTAAATACATTTGTAAGTGTCTGATAAGTGACAGATGTAGGATATTTATTTGGGAGTGGCTTAAAAACCAAGCTGGCGAAACAAAGAAACTTTTAGTGAGGAGAGATACATATAAGTACAGTAAGTAATCGTAGTAAGTACATGTAGTCTTCAAAATAAGTCCAAAATGTTAGTAAAAAGAGGTCCTATTTTGAAACTACCACAGTTTTTAATGGGATGAAGTGCTCAAATAGTTTGTTTATTTTTATAATAGTTTTAAGGCATATTCTTTGCACTTCACTTATTTCTATTTCTTAACATTGACAGAATCTGCAAGGATGGCGGCGAGCTGCTGTGTTGTGATTCTTGCCCGTCGGCGTACCATCGTTTCTGTTTGAATCCACCGCTAGAAGAAGTCCCTGACGGGGAGTGGAAATGTCCAAGATGTAGTGTGAGTAAAATCCTATTTACCTATCATGTTATCATACCAGCTTCCTTTATTAAATTTGTAAAAGATTTCAAGTGTTTTAACAAGCTCTTTCTTTTTTGTAATTAATATTATTGAATCATGATACATTGAACATTAAATAGTGATATACCTATTTGTAAATACAAATGATTAACATTAAAATTGTTATTTATTTTAGTGTCCACCACTGGAAGGTAAAGTGGCAAAGATACTGACGTGGCGGTGGAAGGAGCAGCCGTCCAAATCGAAGGCGCCGCGCTCCCGCGAGTTCTTCGTCAAGTGGCATGAGCGTTCCTACTGGCATTGCAGTTGGATATCCGAGATACAGGTGATTGGAGGATTTCATTCACAATACTTAATAAAAATAAAAATAAACCTTCTGAGGGTGTGGTAGAGTTTTCACGTTCAAAAAGTGTTCAATATGAATTAGCTTTGAATAAATGATATTTGAATTTGAATTTGAAAAATATATTTCCATAACCTTTTCTTGTAACAGCAGCAGTGACAAGTATTGTGTTCTGTTCTGCTTGAGGGAGTATAAGGGAGATAGGGGAAGCATTTTAACTCGAGATGCACGGCTCTTTTTGGCTTTCTGTTATAATTTGTAAATGTTCATAATAAATATGCAATATGTTGAAATTTTCAGTTGGACGTGTTCCACCCGCTGATGTACCGCTACTACATGCGCAAGTCGGACCCCGAGGAGCCGCCCAAGCTTGACGAGCCAATAGAGGAGCGGGAGATGCGCAGGCGGCTCAAGAACAAACACCACCAAGACCAGGATCCCGATGAGAAGGCGCTGGAGGAGAAATATTACAGGTCAGCAATGGATGCATTTTAATATGTATTCTTTAAAATGATAAATATGTAGTGTCTAAGTTCGTTATTTCAATTTAACAAAAAAGTTTATATTTGTGTAATTTAAACTATACTTTATTGTAAAAACTAGATGATCCCTGCGGTTTCACCAGCGTTTGAAAAGTAATTTAATAAACATGTCGCGAGATTGACACGGCGATAAAACAAAATAAATGCGTCCCACAGGTTCTGCACATTTTCCCGGGATAATGAGTAGCTTATACCTACTGTTATTCCAGACTACTGTCAATGTCTGCACCAAATTTCATCTAAGTTATAGAGTAACAAACATCCATCCATCCATCCATCCTCACAAACTTTCAGCTTTATAATATTAGTAAGATATG